>JARDYJ010000002.1:31656106-31731106 GCA_029215755.1 Spea hammondii
ATGAAAGTGAGAAATGCGCGTTAAACTGTCTCCGCAAGTGATTTTACAATTTCAATTTGTACTGGAGTGGGCAGTAAAGTGTAAAATGGGACCCGACTCATGTGTTATATCCTGGTGCCTTTAATATGTTTATTATTTGCACGTTATATTTACTACTGAGGCTGAACAGCGCATGACCATCGTGAATAATCCCCCCATAGTTTAGAGGAACCATTTACTCAAGGCTGCTAAGTTTTGCACTTGTGTTTGACTTTCTTGAACGCATTCAGGGAAGGCCAACCAAGCTACACTAGGTAAATTGATAGTCTTTAACAACTCTAATCACCCTCAGCTAGCCAGGTTTACATCCTGGTGTCTGACAGGGAGAAAGTGGCGTTTCCAGATGCATAAGAATTATAAGCCAGCGACCACCACAAGCTACACTAAATAAAGCCTCGCTTGATCTCCATTTGCTGAACCTTTGTTTTCTCGTATAAAACAAGGTACCTTTTACGAGAGGACTTTTTTTGCACATGGCCGTTATCAGTTCATGGTTTCCATGTTATATTCTTCATAGGCTCTCTTTCTTTTGTTTTAGCACAAAGCAGTTGGCCAAGTGACGACTAAGTACTGGACTCATAGAAAGGACTGTAAATATTGAACGTGGTACGTTGTATGTTCCCAATAAACCATGAACCCCTACTCATACCTTTACATGGATAATAGATGGGGGGGGGCAGGTAATGGGGTAACGCGCGATCACTATATCAATACGAGGCTCCTTCTACAGTACCGACCCATCCAGTTTTTGCAAATAATTCCTTTGGCAACTAAATGAACCCAGCTACAAACAATGTGAAAAGTAAAATGATGAAATAATAAATAATAGGAAATATGAGAAAAAGAAAAACATGCTCCATTAGCGTGCTTGTCACACACACATATATATATGTATTTAATAAAATGACTATCTTTAATATTTTATATTTTATTAATTATCCATTTAGGTATGAATCGAATAGTGTGTGTGCATTGAATATATATATATATATATATATATATATATATCTTAACAGTATGTATGTTAAGAATAAAGTATGCTTGTCTGGTAGTAACTGTTAACACGTTATAAGCAATTTTTTTGCACTACATTCTGTATAATAATATGAGGTCAATAATGTATATTTGCTGCAGATACGCTATTGCTGTTTTTAAAATATACTATTCATACAAAGACATAAACTTTACACTTTAAATGCAAGGGTTGAAACCTAACATATTGGTTGTTGTATATAAGTTATGAATTAAACACTATAAGACATTTAGGGTATAATCCTTTGAACCTTAACATAGAAAATGTGTCCTTTTTTATAGGATACGAGAGTATTTCCTATCGTATGTGTGTCCGTACATTAAAGACATAAAAAAAACCAAATCTTTACTTACTACAGATTAATTCTGCAGATAAGTGGCTGTCTAATCAAACCCTGGAATATGCATTTCTGAATGAATTCCTTTTTTTCTTCAGCTCTTTGATTTCCTGCGTTTGTGTGAACTGTGAAGGTGGTTTATACTAACACAGGATAAACTGTCACTGCTAGCACAGGTTATATGCGCTGCCTATCACAATGGGGATAAGTGAAATACAAACTGTGGATATGATGAAAAACCCTTTAATGTATAATTTATGTCGGATGGGAATATAAATTCGTGAAAACGTGTATAGGGGCAGAGCAGGAGTTTAATATCATGAGAGTACCACATACCTCTGCTTTATATAAAACCATCGGATGGATACGCTAATCCCTGCTGATCTGATCATGTCATGGCAGAATGCAAACCTTTCCCGAAGAATATTTGAGCCTCGATTTATAAGACGCGATTGCGTAATATACTTTGCATAGTTTGATCATTAAAATGATGGTTCTGGCTTTAAATATATCCCAAAATATCAGATTTAATATGCAGACCTAGTCTTTAGAGATACAGAGGTACCTGCTGGCTTTATAGTACAGAAAAAAAATATTCATTTTTCAGAATAGGTGTCTGAAAGACAAGCGTACTTAAAAGAATCAACCAACTCAAGAGGGATCATTTGTAAAGGCTGAAGAGTGATGACACACTAGTGCTAATTAACACATATGTGTGTGTATCTGTGTGTGTGTGCGTATGTTTTCTAGTTGTACTTACATGGGTAGGCAGTACCTCGTTGTAAAGGCAGAACTTCTGCCACCTTATAGACTATGTGCAGATGAAGAGAATGAATCTCCTGGCTCATGTTCACAGCAGATATATCAGTTAATGCTTGGATAGGATACAAGTTTGATGATCACAACAGGAGTTGTACTTGCTGGGCATCTCTGGCTGTGATCAGATGTTTTGAGAATTTGCACACCTGATACATTCGAAATATTTGGAATATATTCTAAAAATACTTTCTATGAAGATGGTGTTTGGATTCCTATTTTGACCCGGTACATAAGTCTTCTCCTCAGCTCATCTACCCTGAACTGGTGTGTTTAGTCTGTGAGTGAGGATCAGCAGCCCACACACAAGGGCTTCTAGCCATTCGGTACTCCACCTGCTTCATTCGTGACTGCTTTCCTCTGTAACAAGTTTTCTTTCTAGATCTGATTTTTTTCCTCCATACATTTAGAATTAAAAAAAAAACATTCTTGGCTGCTTCTACAGCATTTATCCCCATTCTTAGTTTTAACCCCCTATTAATACACTTTTTTAGGAAAATGGATTTATTGATCACTTTGCTTCCCTTACCTTTTGTAGAATCCACTGGCAGAAAATGACAAATGCCCAGTAGAGGAGATCCATCCTCTTAAGGATCTGCACTCAACGTAAAGACAAGAATAGGAAGCAAGTGGGAACTTCCTAGCTTAGGGAACGGTGCCCTGTCCAGAGAGATTGGATGGCTGGAATAAAATCTTCCCCCATTGATTAAGGTTCAGAGGAATCAGAGCCACTGTCTATGGTGAAAGTGGGAATAAGACAGGAGGAGAGAAGAGTCAGACACAGGATGTGGTGGGAGGAGAAGGAGAGCAGGGTGGGACGAGGGTAGGTGTGATGGTATTAGGATTCTCCCCTGGCTTTGAGTATGCAGAAGTGTGATGTGGTGCAGGAGAAAGTGTAAGCAGCTGGTTTCAAGGTCCATTGCCAGCCCCCAGTTCCTCCAGTGGTGGGGAGGGAAAAAAACCCTCCCCCCATCATTTTCTATTCCACCAATCCGGATCTGGATGTCTCTGGATAACACCCCTCCCTATCCCTCCAATTCACCGCGAAGCATCGCTCGGTGCAGTCTCTTGATGGGTGTTTGGAAGCTGGTGTGTCTCGGGCAAAAAAATCGTCCAGACTTTGGTAGAAGTCTCAGCATTCCGCATTCCCGTCTCAGACGTTCGGCTGTCGGTCGCTGCCACCTGCCAGATGTTCCGGATCCCCCCTGTAATCGGGATTCGGTGTAGAGTAAAAGCAGGTACATAGCAGAGGGGGTTATTAGTAAAAGGCTGATGTTAGGGATGTGGAATAATCCCCGACGAGCCTGTCCTCTGACTCAAGCAGCAGTCAGCGATTTATGAAGTCATTATATTGTGGACTCATTACATGGGGTTTACATCTGTGTGTGTGTGTATATATATATATATACATACACACACACACACCATGATCATTACATCTCCCCTATACAATGTACAGTGTCATTACCAGGTATATGGGAAAACAACCCCAGGTGAGAGAAGGGCATTTACAGATGCAATGTATGCATTAATAGCTGCTGGACTGGGCATGAGTAAAGTTGCTTTGCAGTTTGCACCTGTCAGTGCCTCCCTGAACACACCATTGCCTGTTGATCCTGGATCCTTGGATAGCTGCTCCCTGCAGTATGGAAAATGACACTCAGTGCCACAACAGAAATGACTTCGGTTTAGATCACTAGTTGTTGCGGGTCGCAGCTCCCATCAGGCTCAGCCAGGCTACAGTCCTGCTGCGATAGGAGCTGTGCTGATCAGCCTCTGGAAAGCCAGCGGTTACCTACCTACCCACCCCTGCGAGGAGCAATGATCACCAGGGCACGTTCATTTAACGCGTGGTGCTGAAGGACAGCGACAACCATTGTGAATGATAAGATCCGCTCCCCACGGCGCTTTTGGGGTTAACCGAATCCACAATGCTTCTTAATCCGATCCTCTTTATACCGGTAGGGAATTTAGATGTCAGTCACTACAGCACCCACCATTCATCCATCCCCACAGTGGGTTAATACACAGCAATATCATCAGATCACTGTACAAAAAAACAACAAAAATGAAGATTTTCTATGAAGTGCTGTTTAGTGATCCCAGCCCTGATTAAACCATTCATTCTGGAACCTTAGCATCATATTTAGTGGTGAGAAAATCCATATTTCTAAATGGGATCACTGCACACCTTCACTACTTTAGTCTATTAAACAAGCAATCTACAACTTTCTCCAAGGAGCCTTTTTTGAGGATTGCAGGACCTGCCACAAACCAATTCAATTCATAATAAAGTTACAATTGCCCAAATTCCCATTTATAACACAGAAAAGGGGGGCTGTCCTCATAACATTGACTTTCCTCCTGATGAATACACTTTGGAAGTAATTATGGAAGCAAATGAGACAATTTCACCTCACATAAAGAAGTCACATTGATTACAGAACTCAAATCAAGACTGAAAGATGAGGGGACAATATTAGATCTGCTTAATTCTAGTTATCACTGTAATTAAATTGTCATTGATTGAAAAGCCCCCTCTTACTCCTGACCACCATGATCAGGGGGGACAAAATGAAAATATTATGGATTGCTAACATGTCACAATGTGAAATCCAATCCTTGGAAGGGTATCAGATCACCCTGGGCTCATAAAAGCACAAATGGGATAAAGAACAGTACAGTTACTAAAAAAGCTTTTCCCATATTCCCTTTACATTGGGGAAGTTACATGCCAGTGAAATAACACCTATTGATTAGAAATCAAAGGGTTAAATGCATCTGCCTTCTGTTATTTTTACATCCATGTGAACACCTTTCTTGAGCAAATAGATATCTGATTTTTTTTGTAAACATTTGCCCTTTAACTGATCACAGCTAGTTAATTATTTAGAAGGAAATGGGAATTCAGAAGTGTTTTCCCCTACAGGCATAATGTGTCTTTTTGATTTTATTGCAGAAATAACACATTGTATGGAGATATTTTATGGGATACAATAGCAGAAATCACATATGCCTAGGAGTGTAGATTTTAATGAAAGGTAACCTCATAGGAGCTCAATTATAATATTTGGAATTTTCACCAGTGCTTAAGCAGGAAGTCTTCTGGAATCTGGACCATGAATGCAAAAGGGCTTGGCTAAATTAACCCCATCAGTGCTTTGGAATGCTAGTTAAATTATAATTATGAAATAAGGGCCGTAAGAACATTTTGATTTATTTTAAATTGTATTATACGGTACATTCCTAAAGATTTAATGGGGATGATTTATACAGGTGTCACAGGTGCGAAAATAGGGGAAATAAATAGAAAAATGGTGATTTTCCCTATGTATAAAGAGACTTGTATCAACATTTTCTCATCAGTAAACAAGATGTACAATCGCATAGCACCGGGGACCTCAGGGGTAATTATTTACCATTTAGTGACAATGCAAGAGGTGATGTCATAAAATAAATAATGAATAGTTGGAAATATTTCTTATTCTTCTGAGCTTATTAATGATCTTTAGTAGCTTCCAAAAAAAATAAATAAAAACAAAAGTAAAGACTAACTACAGGCAGATTTCTCAGAGATCCACCCCTTCTCTCTCTCTCTCACTCTCTCTCTCTCTCTCTCTCTCTCTCTCTCTTCCCCCTCTATGTTGTAGGCACATGTAATGGGGAAGCCCATGTAAATGTACAGTAATTTATGTGCATGTCTTAGATATGTCCATATTGGCAGAAGTGTATTTTATTTGGTTTGCTGTGAAAATCAGAAACAAATTACGAGTTCCAAGTCTTTAAAGTAAATGTGCATCTGCAAATGGGTAACCCTGTCTGCTAAATTCAACGTAATAATCAGCAGTTATGGCACTCCAGATGGAGTTTCGGAGCTCTGGATCCAATGAACCTATTTTTTAATCCCTAAACTTTCTTGTAAGAGATTAAACACGAGGATCTACTACGCTAGTGACATTATGTTTTGTATTGGATCATTGATTTCATGCTTGTAACTTATTTTTAACCATACCCTTCTGATCCACTATCCACTTCCCTCACAGCACTGGCAACATCTCTCTGTAATTCCTCTGAAGTCGTATTGATTTTTCACTTTTGTTTTTATCTACACATTTGAAAATTAGAAGATGCTAAGATCTCTGCGAACTCAGGAGCGAGACATTGCTACTCAAAGCTTGTAAGATGTAAAAGGGAGATATTTACATATTTTTGGTGCAGGATTTGGTGGAACATATTGTCATGCACACCTATCAAAGAACAATTCATTATTTTGACTTGGAGAAATATGGCTCAGTTACTACTTAGCCATATGGTTTCTAGCACACTAGGCAAACAAGGTATCTGGTGCTACCTTCCCGCACACACTGAATGGAGATTGCGAGCCAGATTTTCTCATCCAACATCAGTGCCTGACCACACAAATGCTCTACTGGATGAATGGGCAAAAATTCCCATAGAAAAACTCCAAAATCTTGTGGAAAGCCTCCACAGGGGACTGTTATAGCTTCAAAGGGACCAACTACATATTAATGTTTATGTATTTAGAATGCAATGCCAGAAAAGTCCCTGTTGGTGTAATGGTCAGGTGTCCCAATACTTTTGTCCATATAGTGTGACCATGTCTCTTACCCATCACTTAGACTTAAAATAGATTTGTATTTTTTTTGGGGGGGGGGGTGTAAAGCATTTCATTTATCTCAATATCATTTACATCCATTGTTGAATACATTCAGAAACACATAACAGCTGTATGAAAAATTCCCCAGAAGCAAATCACCAGCAAAATTAAGTTATTACTCTTTACTCTATGAATTAAACCTAAGGTTTTTTTAAATACATGCATATCACTAATTTTTTGTTCTATAGTTTCATATGCACTCAATGGCACTTATTCAGGCAGGGGAATGTAACATACTTAACTCTAAAACAACATGGATATCTTCTTTAAGGAAAGAATCTAATCTGGATGATCTAACATTATGGTTCATCATATCTGTGATAGGCTTTTCAAATTCATTCTATGATGTGGTCCAACTCAATCACTGGAGGGTCCAAAGAGCGGTTTATAAGTAGGAGTATCTGAAATAGTGGTTTTAGGTGATTCTAGGTATTTGTACAGTGTCCATTATAAAAGTAGGTTCCCACAGTCCTAAGTGCCAGCTTGATGGTCGCAGAATGATGTGCGTTATATTTTAGTGGTACAAAGTGATAAATGAGTTCTAAATATGTACATTATATTTTACATTATAATAGTTTTGTTTAGTTTGTGTTTGTATTGTATAAAATAAATATTTCGATGACTACCAGTAGAGTAGATAAGGGAGGGATAAGAAAATAATGGGAAATATATTTACAATGTATCAGTTCTATAATAGGGAAAAAGCTCTTTGTGTTATATATGTCATTTTGTCCAAATTGGAAACACAGGGTCCAAATGCCTTTCTCAAAAGTTTCTCCCAACCTGCTTCTGTTGTATCACACCATTACTTTAATTAGTGTCGAACCTCCAACTAACCTTCTGTAAAGTGTGTGTCCATTAAAAAGTTGAGAATAGCCCTGATGGAACTTGAAGATGTGGACTTTCAGATGCAATTAGTGGAAGGCTGTCTACACAGAGATACAGGGATTTGCATATGATTAAACCTGTCCAATGGAATTTAATGCCTGAATAATCCCTATAGGCATGACAACTGGGGAACAGTTTTCCTCTTGAAGAAGAAATTGTTTTGTTGCCTAATGCCAATTCAAAGTGGCCCTTCTATGTAACTAAACACTATAACAATCAGTATGGCATAAAATTATTGCAAATTAAAAAAATTTGGAATCGGTTTAGATGTTTGTGAAAATGCATTTTTATGTACTGTAAAATGAAGCATATAATACTGACACATTTCCTCCCATTCTTGTATAGTCAGGGGGTGGATATAACACAGAGGTAAATAATGCATCCTCTGTATTAACTTCTCCTGCAAATGAAGTTCTAAATTAAGTTTGTGTATTCTTTAAAAGACAAGTTGAGTCAGGTTATGTACGTCACATCTTTGACATAAGTTTTCAATTCTTAACTAGATGTACAGTCGTGTGAAAAAGAAAGTACACTCTCTTTGTATGGTTTTTACATATCAGGACATAATAACAATCATCTGTTCCTTAGCATGTCCAAAAATTAGCTAAATACAACCTCAGATGAACAACAAAAGATGATATATTACACTGTGTCATGATTTATTAATCAAAAAATAAAGCCAAAATGGAGAAGCCATGTGTGAAAAACTAAGCCAAGTGTGACCACCTCTACAAAAGCCAAAGTTTTAGCAGTTTGCTGGTATGGAACATTCAGAGGAAAGAATCAGCAATGATCTTAGAGATGCAATTGCTGCCCATCAATCTGGGAAGGGTTACGCCATTTCCACGCAATTTAAAGTCCATCATTCTACAGTGAAAAAGATTATTAAAAAGTGGAAAACATTCAAGACAGTTGTCAGTCTTCCCAGGAGTGGACGTCCCTGTAAGTTCACCCCAAGTTTAGAATGTGCAATGCTCAGAAAAATTGCAAAAAAGTTACATCCCAGACTTTACAGGCCTACTACGGTATTTTTTTGGGAGCTATTTTTAAAGATCATTAATTAGCTCAGAAGAATAACAAATCTTTATAACTACTCATTATTTATTTTATGGCATCATGTCTTGCATTGTCACTAATTTAAATAATTACCCCTCCAGCACTATGCGATTGTACATCGTGTTTACTGGATATGTGAGGCCACCTATTCGACAGCTAAAGCTTGGCAAAATTGAATCGTGCAACAGACAATGACCCAAAACACACCAACAAATCTACAACAGATTGGCTTAAAAAGAAAAGAATCAAGGTGTTCCAATGGCCTAATCAAAGTCCAGACCTCAACCCGATTGAAATGCTGTGGCGAGGCCTTAAGAGAGCTGTGTATAAACAAATGTCTGCAAATCTCAATGAAGAGTAGCAGCGTTGTAAAGAGTGGGCCAAAATTCCTCCACAACTATGTGAGAGACTGATGAAGTCATAAAGAAAATTATTACTTCACATTATTGCTGCTAAAGGTGTCTCTACAAGCTATTGAATCATAAGGTATACTTAGTTTTTGACACATGGCTTCTCCATTTCAACTTTATTTTTGTTGAATAAATCATGACTCGGTATAATATGTCATCTGTTCTTCATCTGAGGTTTTATTTACCTAATTTGTAGACCTACTAAGGTACGTATGATTGTTATTATGATCCCAATATGTAAAACCGTAGAATTCAAAGAGGGTGTGCTTTCTTTTTCACACGTATCACACATTTATAACATAAAACCAGGGCTGAAATAGGCATGTCTTTGATACTCCAGCAGCTACAGACACAATATCACAGATCACAATACTGAAGCTAATCCAACACTAACAAAAAAACCTTCTAAATTTGCCTGCAAGACTTTTACGGCATTTGACAGATGTTAATGCATTTTCTGCCAGATAATGTTATTCCCTATCATTAAATAACTTGTACCAATCTAGTATAATGTCAGGGTGTGCCTCCTATTTAATCAGGACACTGCATTGTTTTCTCTATTAGGGCTTTTCATATAAATAGCCATTGGGAAAAGTTCTCTTTTTATACCATCTGTTCACCAAAACAAACAGAAAAAGGGAATAGAAGCTGATTTCCCTTTTTTACTACTCAGCAGACTATAGCGCTATTAACATGTATTGTAGACCTTTACACATAGTGGCCAAAATTACATCTTCCCCACCATACATCAAAGATCCTAGGCTGCTGTTGCCTGCCCTGATCCTAATTTCCTACCAAATGACATCATATCATACTTTTGTATTATATAATAATATTTTTTTATGGATAGAGCATTGCTCAGAAATTTTTTCTTAAAAAAATAAAACAAGAATAAAAAATAGAAATAATCAAAAGCAACGTCTTGCAATATCCGTGCAGCTTCTGCCTTCTTAAACGACAACTCGTGCCTTGAATTGTAATCGAATTTTCCATTTTCGTGATACAATACATGATATATTTTTTCAATAAAGTGATTTTGGCAATGTCGTAAACTGAGGAAACAGTAGTTACAAATATTGGACACAAAATGGCATTCGGGTAAAAACACTGTTTATGTTGACGAGAACAAAACATAAGTATTTCCTAAGAGGAACTTATAACCTACAAAGGAGAGCCCATTGTGATTATCAAAAGCCTCCAATGTACAGCACTTTGTTATAAGAGTTCTCTTTTACACAGGGAGAAATCAGAATTGCGAGGATCACTGCTGTTTTAACATTACTTAATGAAAGACTCGCCTGTTAGGCATTCTTAGCAACAGAATGTCCTTATAATGAAACCTTACATTTTTAGCTGTTCTTCCAAGAGTAATGTTCTTATCGTATAAATTACTTTCACAGAAGGTAGATGATAGAAAGTGAATGTTATAACTTGAACAGCTCCCATAGGTTGCTTCACAGTGGAACCACCGGTTGTTCATGCAGGCGTATTATTCTTACGCCTGAAATTACTTCCCTAAAAAAAAGTCTCGGGCTGGGGAGGTAAGATGTTTTTATGAGGATCCTGTCTTGAGAAGATTTATCAGGACTGTTGCATTTTCTACAGGGCAAGCAGACAAATGAATAACAAATGCAAAATTACTGTTGCTGGCTGGAAACACTGAAAGTGAAAGATTCGATGAGTCTTTATCATTGAGACAAGGTCAGAACTGGCTATTAGTTTTGTGAGGGGTGAGCTGGGCTTTCTTCTCTCAATTCAGACACCGCTGGATTTCTGTTTTAGCCTACTTTCTGGTAGTATGGGGACATGGATCAAGCAGATGAACCGTTGCTAAAGACGAGGAATATATATCTCATGGTAGAAGTTTCAAATCAATATCATGTTTCTAAAGTCGGGTTAACACTTCACCTTCAGCAATGTTGCAGATCACAATAAAAATCTAAGGGATTCAACAATTAAAAGAAGGACGCAATATCATAGTCTAAAACTAGAGGGTGAGATGCTTTCATTTAAATTCTGCTTGCCTTTCTAAGGATGGAAGGAGGAGACATTTTTCCACAGATTACAGATTCCCTACCTATTTACCCCAAATATCAAAAAGTGATTACATTGATTGATAAAAAAGGAAAATAAATAAATATGTGTAGGTTGTTTAGCTGAAATTAAACAATTGTGCTAAAAACTGTTGAAGGGACAGTTTTATTTTAACATGCCACATTAGTTTGATTTTACTATATTAATAAGACCGATGTACGTAAAACAGCCATTGTTTGCTTTTTTTTTATGGTAAACATCATTCTGTATGCAGTGTGTGAATTTCAGTTGTTCCCATATTTAATAACGGATGCTGTGTTGTCTTAGCTATGCATATCGCACAGGCAAGGGAGGGCCCGTGTTTGGGCTTGCAAAGGATCATCTATCTTTTTTCTCTCTACTGACACAAAATAGGAAATTATGCAGACATTTTCTGTATAACATATTTTTTTTCTACTTGGTTCCTTACGCCTGGAACATATATTATATTCCCCATCGGTGACATCTGATAGATTGACAGCAGTGTAGAGTGAAACTGTGTACAGTACACAAAAGGCATGTGGATTGGGGGTAACTTAGCATGGCAGAGCATTTTCCCAGAACCCACAGCTGGTGTCCTGCTATTCCATGTCTCGAGGGTCGCAAAAAGGCCCTTAATTCTGTATAGCTTTGCATGAACACTATAGCTTTTTTAAACTGTTATAAAAGACGTTGTACTGTACATTTAAGAAGGAGATTAACCCTTTGAGTGCTATAAAAAAAAATAATTTTCAGGACAAATTAAGCTATTCATGGACCCCTAGTTTAGAGCAATTTGTGCATTCCCACATGACATAATAGTAAAAATACAAAAATTTGAATTTTTTCACCTTTTTACCATGCATGCCAAAACAAATTATAAAAGTAAGGGAAGTTAAATAATATTCTTAACAGCTCCCACACTCCTTTAAATAGCTGCAATAGATGCAAAGAGGTGCCAAACTATTTGCCCTTCTGGTGCATGCACTTTTGAGGGCCATGACCCTTGTCATGGCGTTGGAATCCACAAAAGCTCATCTCTCCATTGGAAGCTTTTAGCAATCACAGAGAAGGGGTCCTGCAGTACCGCCACATATGAAATAGGTGCTTGCCTCCTGGGGTCCACTTTGGCAGTAACTTATCACATATGTGATTGGCACTGAAAGAATTGAATTAGAGATTCCCAGAAGCTGTAGAATAACACAGTTACCTTAATTATTAAACTAACTCTTATCAACTACCTTATTTATTTAACTACAGTGCATCACTTGTTTTAATGCAATACAAAGCTTTTCCGCCACCTGGACCCCAGTGCTGTACTTATGGGGTTCACTGCCTGATGCCACCTTGATGCGACATTCAGCCAAGGGGACAAGTCTAAGAAAGTGACCCAAAGCCAATTTATCCTGCCCAGTTTTGTCTAAAACACATTTAAAGATAAAAAGGGGACTGCATATACTATTAAAACAAACAAGAAAAGCTTGGTATAACGGCCCAAAATCATCAAATCACAGCAGTCCAGGAGACAATTGCGCCCGTCCTCCTACAATGGCTCTGTTCTGTGCGCCAGAGTCATTCTCTGTCTCTAAATGATATGCAGCAATGGGAAGAATTCTGTGGAGGCTGTGTTGGCTGGGCAGAGACCTCCATGGCGAAAGGGTTTACAAGGTCTCCCCAAACCCATTTACAAGGGTTTACAAGGTCTTCCCAATCAGGCCATGCGGCAGAGATACACCAGGAAGCCTGAACGTCCAATATGGAGACCTGCCACAGTAATTCTGCAGATAGACTGTCACCCTCCCGGCCACCTTAAGCTTGTGATTAGGCAGTAAAGGCCAAAAGAAAACACATATGTTTCATACACTAGCAGGTGCTGAAATTCAGACTCTAGGTACCCCTAAGACAGAAGCCTAAATTTGCATTTATTTATCATTGTTGCATTTTTAGGTTGCTCTTTCTATTCTGATTTCCAAACAATAGGTTCTCAATGTTTGTGCAATTTATTTTGTCAGTGTTGGCAAACGAAAGAAATGATTTAATGTTTAGAATCATTGCGAATATAGACACTGGTTTATGTGGAGAAGATGTTTCTCCACATATGTGGAGAAGATGCACCCCGTGAATTTAAATATGCTCTGTCATTCACATAGCTCATATCTAATATTTAAGATGTATGTTGGTGTTGTTGGCAGGAGGGTAACCAGGCATGAGTATAACAATGTACACTGAATCAGAAGACTCTTAAACGCATGCAGTTCCTACAACACATGTATACATGTTCTACAAATTCTGTGTGTTTCCCCAAAACGGAAGACTGGTTTGCTGTAACGCATTCCTTGATCCAAGATCCTTGGTCTTTTGTATCCCTGAAGAGTTGAACAGGCTGATGTTATATGGAGGCACTCTTAAAACAATAGACATAATAGTTACCAGAAGCTCTTGAACAAACAACCTTAACAGGTTAACAGGAACAGAAGACATCATGGTACAAAAGGTTTTCTCAGTAGTTAAAGTGAGCTCCAACATCTACTACTCTCAGATACAAGTTTATCAAATCTGGTGACCTCTTGAGCTACAGGCTCACCTCCCATGTCAGAGTCTTCTAGTATGTGCTGAGCAGACCCTGTGAAAGTAAGCCAACTGTCACTGTTTCGCTGGACTATTAAGGAAGGTCGTCCCCGCAGAAGTTCTTTCCCCAAACTACCGCTACTGAGAGGGGAGTTCCCGGCAGCAGCAGTCCAGGACTTAGACGATCCCAACAGTGGACAACCTCCCACCAGCTGGAGATAGATTCTGAGCGGCAGCAGCCGCGGCAAGGCACAGCACGAGACAGGAACACAAAGCAGGATAGTCAGACGAGCCAGGGGTCTGATACACGGAGCGGGTAGTCGGACGAGCCAGGGGTCTGATACACGGAGCAGGATAGTCGGACGAGCCAGGGGTCTGATACACGGAGCAGGATAGTCGGACGAGCCAGGGGTCTGATACACGGAGCGGGTAGTCGGACGAGCCAGGGGTCTGATACACGGAGCAGGATAGTCGGACGAGCCAGGTGTCTGATACACGGAGCAGGATAGTCGGACGAGCCAGGGGTCTGATACACGGAGCGGGTAGTCGGACGAGCCAGGGGTCTGATACACGGAGCAGGATAGTCAGACGAGCCAGGGGTCAAAACCAGAGATAACAAGCAAAGGTACCGAATCGTGGAGCAAGGGAGAGTCAGGCAAGCCGAAGGTCAAAAACAGGAAACAAGATGCACGAGCTAGATACACGAACTGAAGACCACAACAGGGTGCTTGTGAAAGGCACAGCCAACTATTAAAACTGGCGCCTCCACAAGCCCCTCCCGGACCAGAACCAAAACCACGCCCCCCAGCCGTCCATCAATCCTCCTGCAACGTGCAGCGTGCCCGGGAGGCGGACCGACGACCGGAGGACGGGTAAGTATACTGGCTTCGGGAACTACTGTTCCCGGGACCGAAACCTCCCTGTGTCCCACTACCTCGGGCGGAGGGTCGTCCGCTGTCCGGGAAGATGTTTTCCCGGGACCCGCGGACAACCCTTCGCCCGCTACTAGTGCCGCGAGCGGAGGACCGCCCGCCGTCCCGAACGGCCGGCGTACGGGAACCGCGGCCAGACCTCCTCCCGGCGGCGTCCGGAGCCGGGACGGAGACACTCCCGGCTGCGTCCGGAGCCGGGACTGTGACACCAACATGGTTTGTAGAAAATAATCCAGGGGCATACTTTATGCAATTATATGTTACGTAATCGCTAAATTTGGTGTTATTTTCCACCCATATGTCTTAACTTTACTTAACCTTAATTTTCCACGGTACTGATACATTTCTTTATGGTTATTATTAAATAAAATGAACTGTTCTTTTATTCCAACGATGATGTTGACCAGTTTATAAACCAAAAACCTTTGTAGCACTAAGGCAATGATCTGAGGCCGGAAAGATCCAAGAGGTGCTTGTTAACCATACCCAAGGCAGATCCATTTACTTAATACACAATATAATCTGAAAAAAAACACTTTAAACATGCACACAATTCACAATATACCGATGTAATCCTTGGAATGCCAATATAATCTTTTATAACAAAAAAGCAACCATGCTACAGCTGCACTACCTAAACATCGCTGACTATAATTTTACTTAAATTGCTAATTTAATGATTATGAATATTTACGATGTGGAAAAAAACATGACTTTAATTATAAGATGATTTTCCTAAGATTGCACATTTACGATTATATAGTATTCAAAACATTTAACCTCTACAACAATATCCACAAATTGAGGGCTTATTAATGCATTGTTGAAACTCACTTTGATATAGTTCTTTGATCTTATTTGACGTACGGTTGCTTTTATCTGACTAGATGCACATCTAGTTTTGACATCAAATCGGGGAAGACATGGCTACGATTAAACATTATGTCCTCTAAATGTTTACACGCCATTGAATGTTTAGCAATCATTTTATGAGTTTATGTATTTGGAGTTTAATGGATATACCCGGGAAGTTTCTAATCGGCTTCCCACCCGGAAGGGGAGCAGTATTTTACCATGCCTTCTCCTCCTCATGCTTTCCTCCCACTCCCACCCAATAAAGACTCTTTGGGGCTAATCCCCCACTGTGCTCAGCAAGCCCTGCTTCTACACATAGCTAATTGTGTTAACAATTAGGGTTTAGATAAATCATTGAATCAAGGCCCCCAAGTCCATCGAAGGATCTTGTCTGCACCATCGAAAATGACTTCACTACAGGAACATCAACACTTTCTACTGCAGTAAAGACAGTTTCCTAATTTTGTATCTGATTTTCATTCAAATTCGTATCCGAAGATCTAATAAAAGGATTAAAACATTGTCTCTGTTGCTGAAAAAGAATATATTTTTGTAAATCTTTGAAGTTATAATTATGTGGTGAAGTGATTGTGCTGCTGTCCTAGTTTGCATATGAGTATTTAGTGTCTGAAAAAAGAGGCTGGGACCTGCAGCAATTATAGGGGTTTTTTGTATTAAAATACAATTTTGACACGCATAGTGTAAAGATGCAGAAAAAATGTTTACTGCTTTGTTCAGCAGAAGATTTATAATTTATCTCGGTGCGTATCACAATATATTTTTTTTGTTTTGTTTGTTAACGACTGTTTGATTTGAAGGCTCTCTTCAATTATCCCTATGTCAACCATCATGTCGTTTCCATCCCGGTGAAAGGCAACCACAAGCTTTGATGTACCAGCATGCTTCATCCGACACTTACAGCCTTTTTTTTATGTGATTTGAGCATTTCACAATGACACTGAAGCTCGAGTGCTCTACTGAAGTTTTCGCTATATAATAAAAAGAATTTCATTTAAGAGAAAGCAAACTTAGCAATGCACTATTGCAGTGCTTTGTAATTGAATTGCTGAGATAACACGGTAAAGGACTGCACCCAGATTAAGGAGCTTTGGACCCTGGAGCAATCCAGGACCCCTTCTCTGGATTTCCTGTCTTTAGTAAGTTTTTTTCTCCCCCCTTATTTTCAGCTTTCTGCCTTTTGCAGCAATTGTCCTCCCTTTTTGACCCGGCCCGGTGAGAAGTAATGTCACTTGGAAGAGTGCAAGCCTTCTTCTATAGTTTTTCTACAGTGGCCTGGACTATAGCTGGTCAGTGCTGGTTTAGAAGACCCGAAGACTTTGCTTTTTGGTGGCCGATTTGGGTTGACCCAGTGCCAACCACCTTCACCAACATAGTTAATGCACAACATTTCAGACTTTAAACTAAACTTAAGCAGATGTGCTTTTTCCCTTTATCCTGGGATTCCTATTGTCTGCTCTTGCTTCCTATATGAGGTGTTCATGAAAACCCAGTTGAGTCTGGTCAGTCAATTAATTTCTTTAGCTTGACTTATTAGTAATCCAATTAATTAGATCTTTTCTGTACCATTGAGGATTTTATGCATTCCTCTTTTAGTAAATGATTTGTGTTGGACAGAAGCACTAATAAAAGTGACTAATACAAGTGTTTTGGGCCATCATATTTTTGGATCCAAGGGATGAGCTTAAAGATACCAAAGCACTGTGCTTCTAATGCTACATGCTAAACGTTGTTAGAGGGGAGCATAGGTGGCTCCAATATTAAAAAAAGAAAAGAAAAAAAAAGTATTTAGGCAGGATTTTATCCAAGGGAAAAACACTATCCAGGCAATGTTTGCTGCTAATTTATTCTACCAATGAATGATAAATCTACCCCTCAAATTTCTGGTTTCAAAAAATGTAGAACGCTAATTGTTTCTCCATTGTTTGTGTAATCTTCATTTCTTTAAACTATTCAATATCATTGATGATGTTTATAGATGTGTGAATCACTCCTAAACCAATTAGCTGGTTCAGTTCAAACCACAGCAAGTTAATCTTAATTGTAGGATTTCAAACTTATACATTTAGTGAAATCTCATATGTATAATTAAATAAACGATGTAGATGCAATTAGATATTCTTTCTTCAATAATATTTCAAATACAGCCCTTGAGAATTAAAATGGACCTGTCACATACACATTTTACTCAGACTAAATGTGTCTAGTTAAGTTCCCAAAATTTGTTTTTCTTTTATTTTATTTTTTGTTTTATTTGGATTAACCGGCCTGGTCATGTTAGGCAGGCCTAACTATAAACCCAAAATATGGATGGCTTCAAACCAAAGGGAGAAATAGCTAGGAGAAATAATAAGTTTTGTCATATCCAACATTGTAGCGGTCACAGAAATAGATTTGTATTACAAGGAAAGCTAAACCACTCATTGGTTTGTAATTCAGTTGTGTAATGTAATATGGTGGTGAACCTTCCCATCAGGCATTGTGGACAGACAAATAATTCCAGATATTAAATTATATGTGTATGCGAGCTACAACATTACAACCCGCTTAACCCATTAAACGTGTGCTATATCATTTTCAGCATCCACTACTACTGCTGCTTGTATTACCAGATTTACATGCCTTGTGCATAATAGATGGTTGGGTGTTAATGAAGGGCCCAAACCTTTTGTTTGTACAGATTAGGTATTCAAATTAAGGGACCTGGAGACTTTTTGTTAAAGCAATGTAAAAATTAAGAGGTGACTGATATAATCATGACACGGAGTTGGAGACCAGGTGATGTTCATGTGACTGTAAGCTCTGTGGGGCAAGAGACCTCCTTTCCTAAGGTATTTGAACCTAATGTGGTCTGATCAAAATATCTGTATGACTACAGTAAAAAGGATCAGGAGATCTAATGAGACACTCTCAATAAGCATGTGCAGAAAGTGCTCCTATTAATGTCAATGGGAGTGCTTGCCTGCCATATAGAGAGTCCTGAAGCCCCATGTGCCTCCCACACACACCTTTCTTGGTGTTGGTGTGACAGATCCTTTCTTCTAGTGTATGACCACAAGCTGCAAAACTGTAATATATCAAGCAGCCACCAGAGTTGCAGTTAGCATGTGTCATACCATCAATAAGCCAAAACGTGGTGGGTTTCACTTTCCTCAAAGCCTCTGTGGGAATTATTGTATGCCCTACCAGGCACAAAAAGCAGCCTTTTTGTAATGACTTCCACAATAGCATTTTTTTATATTTCACCCATCTCTACTAGTTATAGCCATAAAATACATTTTTTTTAAAGAGGAAGAAAAATGAAAAGAAAGAAAGAAAAAAACAATTAGCAATGTTCAACACGGCGGTAAAATCAAGTGAATCCTACTCCATGGGTAAAAATATTTTTAGCTTTGCTTCACTCTTCTTTTGACCTTGGGCAAGTCAATTTATCTTCCTGAGCTTCAGGCACCAAAAATTAGATTGTAACATAAGGATTCATTTTGCCTGAAAACATTGCCTGGGCTATATAAGAAATAATATCATTAAATGATTGGGAAATAAAAGAGCTACATAAAATTAGATTCTGAAGTCTGTTATGAGCTTCCCCAATGAGCCCCAAGCTAATCTCTCATTGACTTACATGGCAGTGTCACGGCAGTAGTAAGGCAACTGGTTGCCTTAAGCTTATTGGATCATGCTTAATAGAGAAACAGAGACATTTCACCATCCTTGGCATGCTAAGTGGCCCAGGGGACTAAGGACAGAGAGATATCCTGACAAATAAGGGTGATATTTGGTAATTAATATATCTTTCGTTAAAAGAACCGACCGTAGTGTACATAAAATGTAAACATGTTACACTCTATAAAAAAGTGCAGACTGCCAATGCTAAAACCCATCCTCCAAAGACCATTCAACCTGCCCAGTAAAACAATACATAATGTATTAAGTTTAATGGTTACAGCTTAACCCGTGTACAACAAGAAGCTAACAACATTTAGCCAATGCTATGTGTTGTGTGCAGGAATGGAGCTGCAGGCAGCTCTAATAGAATAGATTTCTAGAGCCCCGGCATCAGAATGTTTTACTGTACAGGTCAGCCACATCTCCCCAAGCCTTAGATTCGGACTTATGTTTTATCACTAACACTTAAAGGTGTTGGCCAGGATACGCCTCAGCTGTAAGTGTAACTTTAAACCTTAACCAAGAAAAGTATGCTTCCCTTCCCATAGGTCCAAGGAATAGCTTAAGGAGAGCTATCAATCGGTGTAACACTACTGGAGCCTATATAGGCTACAATGTTGTTGCAAAAAGGCAATGTATGTTGGTGATTGCCCTTGAAGCAAAAATAGTAAAACCTAGATGCATATCCTTTGACAACAGATAAGAACCATTCAGCCCATATAATATGCTCATTATTTTCCTGTTGTAAAGACTCAAATCTTAATTAGGCCGTGTCTTATATTCAGGGCAGCCATATGCCTATTCCATGCTTGTTGAATTCCATTACTGTATTAACCTCTACCACTTCTGGTGAAAAGCTGTTCCACTTATCTACCCCTTCTGCACTTCGTTAAAAAGATTGAAGCAATAATAGTCCACCGTATTAATGCACAGTGATGGAGAGCTTGTGGCGGTTAGATGCAACAGTGGAAGAAGGAAGGGGTCCTTAATGCTCAAATCCAAAATTAGCCATAGTTCCAAATGGAATTGTATGTTAGTGTACCGTCAGGTGTCCACTCATGGAGTAACCACAGTTGCTGCCATATAAAACAGAAACATAATACACAAAAAGTGAAGCTAGAAACTGCCAGGCAATTAGAGCGACTGTCAGGATTCCACCCTACTAGCCCGGACCATGGATGATTTATTTAGCTGTAGTCCTGCTGCTACCACTAGTGGCCACCTTCCCCCTCCCTCTGGAGTGCTCAGGATCAGATTACCAGGTCAGATGAGTCTGATCACCTGAGTAGAACCTGCCTTTATTAACCTGCCCTGCCCTTCAGGGCCTTTGCATTGGAGTGTTTAGACTGCTCTGTTTTGGCCTTGAACCAGTGCCTGTACCTGGACTACCTGCCTGTACCTGCATTCCTGCTGCCTGCCCTGCCAGTGCGCTACTTGCCGTCAGCCCTGCCAGTGGGCCTCCGTACCCGTCTGCCCTGCCAGTGGGCCTCCGTACCCGTCTGCCCTGCCAGTGGGCCTCCGTACCCGTCAGCCCTGCCAGTGGGCCTCCGTACCCGTCTGCCCTGCCAGTGGGCCTCCGTACCCGTCTGCCCTGCCAGTGGGCCTCCGTACCCTTCTGCCCTGCCAGTGGGCCTCCGTACCCGTCTGCCCTGCCAGTGGGCCTCCGTACCCGTCTGCCCTGCCAGTGGGCCTCCGTACCCGTCTGCCCTGCCAGTGGGCCTCCGTACCCGTCAGCCCTGCCAGTGGGCCTCCGTACCCGTCTGCCCTGCCAGTGGGCTTCCTGCCGTCAGCCCATCCCGTGGGCCTCCGTATCCGTCAGCCCATCCCGTGGGCCTCTGTATCCGTTAGCCCTGCCAGTGGGCATCCTGCCTAGAGACTTACTGCCTTTACTTGCTGGTCCTATCACCTTCATCAATACAGTACCTTTCCAAGTATCCTGTTTGTGCTGTGTTTCATTGCGCCTGTCCGTACCATCCCACTTACTGTCATGCATCGTGGAGTACAAACGGAACCCCTTGTGTCCCCTGCTACTGGGCTCCTACCCGACCTGCTTACCTGGGTCCTGACAGCGACAGAGGTGGGACATGTAGTTGAGCACCATACCTGCATACTTACCCTGACTGCTTTCTGTTCTGTCACTGGGTCATCCGTGGAGATGATTATGGGTGAGTTTGTACGCATTGCACGCCCCACAGAGCAGCAATATTTGTAGTGCCCCCTACAAAGTGGCGCCTTGTCATCTCTTCAGTGATAGGGGCACTTGTGTATAACACAATAACGTCTCCTTCCTTCCTTATCAAAGCAGAGGAACAGATAAGACAAACTGTCTATTTTGGATGAAAGTGGTTAAATGTCCTGTAACTAAAATCCCAATTTTAACAAAGATGTGCAATTTCCTATAAACGTTCAATGTAAGGCATGGCCTCTTCATAATACAAAGATGTAAAACGGTTGCCTAGCATCAAAAAGCTCTGTCTATTTTTTTTTAATGAATACAGTGTACATGAAGAACTATATTTAATAAATGTATAGCATATATCCAACTAAGTATAAAACACCAAAATATCCTGATTGCCATGTAGAAAAGATCAAAAATACATATTTAATGATTTTTTTAAAAAAATAGAACGCTAATGTTTTCAATATAGCAAATATAAAGAAGCCACTGTCTCAGACATGTGCTGGTTTTGCCTTTAAACAAATAGCTCTTGGAATTGGAGAAAGCAGGCTTATCCCACTCACTTTAATACCATACAACCCCTATGTCAAATATCCCTATGCCTCAGTCAAGGGAGTTTATTACATATAAGACACACAATTATATACGTAGCCTTAGGAAAAATCTGTGTGAATAAAACATGTGGGATGTTTGCAAAAATCTCATTACACCTGGATTATATATTATACCGGTACCTGAATTATATTTTTTATCTGCTTTTGTATTATTAGAATATGTAATTTGCCAATAATTAGTATTTGGAAGCCCGGCATTTTCGTGGAACGGTAATAATAATAAACCATACTTATTATTTATTGGTTACCACGTGCAGTTTTTTTTTTTACATAATAACTCGATGCAAGGATTTTAATTACAGTTGCAGGTAAAATGATAAATGACTCTTCTGTAAGCGACGAGGCAGCTTTTGATCACTGTACAAGCACCAGGATTTCATACAATCAGGAGGCATTATATTAAGGCGCCCCTGTTCTCGAAATAACGGACATTTAATAGAAAGGATTTAGAGATAACAGCTTAAACACAGGTTAGTGAGTCATCAAAACAGACGCTGGGATTGAGGCGTTGCTGATGCAATATTTTGAAATGCCCATTATCATGGAAATTTTATGTAGCACAGAGATGTTTGGTTCATAAAATACAATATGTTTTTAGTTATATCACATAGCTCTTCTCTCTTCCTATGGAACACTAAGGTATCTCCAAACAAAGAAAGTGTTCTTCTCTCTATCAAACAATTTGAATTTCTCTCTTTCCCCATACTTCGAAACTTCAATCAACGGATTTTCTTTTTGGGCCTGACGCAGTCCTCTATGGCGTTTTGTTTAGTAGAGTGAGAGCTGTGGTTTTTTAGCTCCTTGACTTCGCCTTACATTATCAAGGGACAACCCCAGCGAGCTTCTGCTATAGTAATCTTCTGCGAGCTTGGCTGGTCCTGTATAATGTATTAATGTTGCATCAATGAAATATCTTAGAAGTCTCCTCACCCATTGAATTAAGCATTATACAGGACCAGCTCAGCCCTTCTTGCTGGAGAAACTTGACAGCATTTGTCCCTCCTAATGCATAGTAAACCAAGGGAGTTGAAATCACAATTCTCCTGTAAGTCATACATCAGAACTCTCCATCATGATGGAAGAGATAATATTGTGAAAACTGTACTTCTCCCATAAACTTGGTCATTTTAAGCAGCGCATGACACCTACCGCCTATAGTGATTGATCCACTAACACTAGTACCTTTGGTCCTGTAAATTAATGAAAACTTCTCCCACTTGCGTAAGAAAAGTTTTCTACCTGGAGTATTGCAGTCCATAGTCAAAATAGTAATTCAGAAGAGTAAGAAATGGGTATTCTATGCAGCCTAGACTTCTTATGTCGTGTAGTTCCTTTAAATAATAATCTAAGTCAATGTTTAAGACAAGTTCTCACTGACGATATACTTCTTTAAAAACAGCCAAGCAATGAGCACAATAGAACAACAAGAACCAGACAATCAAGATTCCACTAATGAATTGACAAGTATATCACTTTGGGTATAGCAAGGGAATTATATGTTTCTTTTTCAGATCACAGTCAGCCATTATTGCTTTTTATTTTAATGGTACAGTTATTTACCATAACAACCCTTCCCTGGTGTGATTTAACCCTGAAGGCAATGTAACAAAGCGTCATAATATTTATGTCAGAATAATTTATTCAGCTCATTTAAAAACAAATGCGTGGGGCTCTGAACTTAATGTGTCACAGCGCCAAGATAAGGGAGTTGTAGAACTTGGTCTATATTTTGGATGATCGGTTTTAGGGAGCTAGTTTTTAATCAGGAGAATAATCCTAATGATCTGCCAATTAACCACTTAACTGGCATAAAAACGCGAATCCTTTGCTCTATTGCACAGAAGAAGTTAAACCCCATACTGACTCAGAAAACCAATGTCATGGATTATTTATTGAAACTCTATCACATTTAGTAGTTTGCTTCTTTTGCGTATTTTAGTCTCCTCAATTCTGCCCGATTGTGATGATCCCTGTCACAAACTGAATATAAATTTCAGGATAATTATGCAAAATTGTGCTAAAACCATACAACATTAAGTACGCTTTCGCTAGCACGATTTTGAATTTCTGAGGGCATTTGGCTTTAGGGTATGGTGCCTGATTGAAGCAAATATCTTCTTGGTAAATGTTTATGATCACAAGACACAGAGGAAAGAGGGGGTGTGCATATATTCCGTGGTACGCGGAGGTACATCATTCTAACACGGCTAATTTGTGCTGTTCAGTGGAATATAATAAAAGCACGTTGACAATCTCTATAGGAGTACTGGGGAGATAGAGGTCTTTGTGTAACAAAGGGTGAGCACAGCTATACAGCTAAGATTTTCAGATACCAGAACATTTAAATCTTGAAACTGCTGGGATCTAAAATAGGACTGTAGAACACAGAACATTTGTCTCAGCTGGTCGTCAAAATGTAATGTTGCTTAATTGTAATAAGGACCACATCATTATCTTTAAGGCCAAAATCTTTCTACCCTTTTAATAAAAGTGTAACTACTTAATTTAGCCCACAAGGCATACTCTGTGTAAGAAATAAGAATAGTATATTAAGAGAGGTTTGGTGGTTACTTGAAAAATGATGGCTCGTGCAATCAAGAAAACAAAATAGCACTAATTTTAATGGTACTTTAAGTACTTATGTGGATCATCAAACCTATACTTATGAATGTCGGCAAATATGTAATTGATCATGATGCTAGAATTTTAAATACATAAAATGCGCTGTAAAAGGTGCAATGATGCATTCAGTGGCAACAAAATTTCCACCAGAACCGTAGTGCCAAATAAGAGTCCATATAATCCCTGTAGTAGCCCATAGTCGGTCTACCCTTTGACTTGATTTGTGGCTGATAATCTCATCTTGGTCTTGCATGGCATCTTTTACTTTTTCTAAAGGTTTAAAATGATCTCATTCAGTTGTTCAAGCTAAACTGGACTAGCCTGCTGCATACAGACATGTGAGTACCAACATTTTGTTGGGAGATGCGCCATAGCCAAACAAGTTCCATCTCATGCTGCTGCCCTCTTGATGAGTCCAACTAAAGCCCACACCAGCTCATTCAGTTATATCTAGAGATAATGACCATTGGGGCCCATCTGACCAATCTATTTCTATGTCATAAAACCCCAAACTTTACTTAGTCCTTAGCTTTGTCACATGCTTGGGATATCGTCATGGCTTTCATATAGTATGTCTAAATCTCTCATTCCGGTTTTGGACTGTGACGACTTTCCCCCCGCAGTTTTCTTTGCAATATGCTTCATACCAGCAGTTTAATTACCCCCTTCTACATTGAAATATATTTTTATTATCTCGTCTTTCATCTAACCTTAGATTTTACATGTTGGTTTTTTAAAATAATTTTGTGATATTTTAGTCACCATTCTTGGGTCAAAAGTTCATTTGAGATCCAATAAGATCGCACTGATCCAGATCCATGGAAGGCTATTTCCCTCTTCCCACAAAACATAAACACACAAAAACATAGCCTGTGAAGCAAAAACAAATAAGTAGATCTGCCTTTGGTCTCCTTTATTCAACAATAGTGTAAACAAATATAAAAACATTTAGCATTGGTTTATATTTTCTGGACCAGTGTCGACATCATATTAGAGCCCTCTACTTGTGCCACATGACTACAGGCTATAATTAATGTGGCCTGGAAAAAAGTCCTCATATGGTAGGTTGTATATGGTCGGGTTTGAGTATTCAGTGGTAACAAACCTAAGCCATATTTAAGAACAGCTTCACTCTTATAATGCTACGTTATAATAATTCCTTGTGCTGTGTTTAGATGTTAAGATGTTATCATGCATGGATTTGGGGAACAGCAGGGTAATTCCAACACCCCTCCCCCCAGAAAGATGGCAGTGTGCTAGTGGAGTAAGGGATAAAGGGTTAAGTTCTGGACCCAGGACTTACCTCTTTATTCCTACTCCACTAGCACAATGTCATCTTTCCCGAGGGACGATGTTGGAATTAACCTGTTGCCCCCTAGATCCACACATGATGACATCTTAACATCTAAATACAGCACAAGGAATTAGTGAGAGTATGAGTGTCTGGTTGTGTTAGTATGAGTGTCTGGATGTGTGTTAGTGTGAGTGCCTGGATGTGTGTTAGTGTGAGTGCCTTTGTATGTTAGTGTGAGTGTCTAGTTATATGTATTAATGTGAGTGTCTGGGTGTTAGTGTGAGTGTATGGGTGTGTGTGTTAATGTGAGTGCCCCTTCTGATGTTATATAAAACAAGGTACTCTCTACCTCCCTGTGGCAGATATTATCTTAGAAAAAAATAGTGAATATATGCAAAATGGGTGTAAACATTTCTTTTAAACAAAAATATGAGTTTGCATTCATCCCTATTTGGGAGTACTTGGTGTAAACAACTAAATGGTCAAGTTAACTTATGAAAAAAGGTCAAATTCTGTAAAAACATGTGTGTTTATTGTAAATTCCACCAGAATTTGAAATGTGTCAAAGTTTAGGTTACATAGAAAATCAAATCAATTAAATACACTTTTTGTCTCTGAGGTGACAACGGCATGGATTCACTTGGATCTAGGAGAAAATAAATCCTGCCATTCAGCTTCAGAAGAAAGTTTGAATTTATTAATTATAGGGACAAAGCTTTGTGAGACACATCTAAGGACATCTTTATGTATTATTCATGTTTTCAACAGTAAAAAGGAAAGGACAGGAAAAAAATAGCTAAAATTTAAAAAAATGTACTAACCCTGTGAGCAGAGCCCTCTTTCCCTAATGTATCAGTTCGTCTATCAATTGTAGTTTTCTCATACCCTTTGAATGTATCGACTGTAAGAAGTGCTGCTTAAATTGTTAGCGCTATATAAATAAAAGATAATAATAATATCAGTGTATGGAAAAAAAACACGTTTTGTATCCTTTTTCATGACACTTTGACCTCTCGCTGTCGGAGACACAGCAAACCCAAGTCACAAAAGGCTATGTGCGGTGGGAGCGTGAAGTAGGGTGAAATGGAGCTCCTCTTTATTGTAAAGCGTTTGCTGTCTAGCAGATTATGGATTGGAGCTCAATTGACCCAAATAAGTGTTGAGCCTTTCCATGATGGACAGCTCGCCCATACACATGATGGGATCTGCCGCTGCCGTCCTGCAGGAATAATGTTACACATCTTACCTGGCAATACCTCTTCTGGGGGGGGTAATGTTAACTCATTAACTGCCAAAGCAAGCAACACGCAGTCCCACAGACCGCACAATTGGCTCCTTCAGAGCCGCAGGGGTTAAGCAAACTATTAAGGTCATTTTGTGCAGATTACAAAGCCATGCTGGAAAGCAGTGACGCCTCATAAATCAGATTTTACCCAGCAAAACAGGATAATTTGAGGTTTGTTTGTATGTCTTTTTTTGCCTCCTTAAACCAATTTCCCTTCGAGATGTTTAGATGTAATTTGATTTGAGTTTTATTGTCAGGAGTTAAGTGGTTTATTCTCTCTAAGGGCTGATAGGGAGGGGAAGCTCTCTACACACTCACAGCGAGATTTTACTTAGTTAGGATCCATTATTGTATTTGTACAACACCTTAAGAGGTTCAAATAGAGATGGACAGGCCTTTCATTTATTGTAGCTTATTTTACACATTTATTTATCATTATTTTACTTAAAAATCAGCAAGATGGACATTGATGCTGGCGCAGGATACCCTTCTGGTAATTTACTTGTTGATGAGTGCTGGCGAGATGAAACTTCGTAACTATGTTACTTGGTTATTCCTTAGAAGGGGCCGAACCTGAGGACTTTCTCCTGCAAGAAAGGGCAATTGACCCTGCATAATGCATAACATGAGATTACTTTTAAGGAACTTATCTATGCATTATAAAGGACTAAGTAGTATGTCTTTAAGGAAAATCTCCCTGGTTGGTCTCTCATAATACATAATTAAATGCCTCTTCTACAACAATATTATTCCTCCTCATTGTGTCATTGCTTCCCTATTGCCTCAGGCAGCCTTTGAATGGAAACTTCAGGACATTATATTTGTTTGGTGATTATGTTTTCAATCTACCCTGACCACAAAACAAAAAGAACAAGCTTTAGATACCATGAAACCTGTGAAAGCGGTAATAACCCTTTACATTTTGCACCCCCCCCACACACACACTACCTTATTGTATAGACACACTAGTGTACATGATAAAAGTTCCCCGTCTTATATGTATATGAGAAAAGGGAGGTACGCTATTAAAACTTGTGGCCCGCTCTCTTAAAACACCTGCGAATACAGTTTTTTAAGCCAATGATAGTTTAATATGTATGAAATATTTAGTCTGTCTCTTGAAATACTAGTGTTAAATTGAAAATTTCTTCCCGCATTCCTTCTCCCACTGCTAAAATCTCTTTGCATATACCTGATGGGGGTTGTAATAACCTTTCAATAGGACATTTCCATACCTCGCTTCCATTCATCATTTTCGATTATTAGATTCACAAGTCCATGGCTTTCCATGACTCCCTGTCAGTAGCGTTATTTTATCATATTCTACTCTCCGCATAAACATACAGTGGCCCCCTAAATGTTTGAGAGAAATGTGTTCTCAGGAAAGGAAGGTCACATCTTCTAAGTAACCCCCTTTCAGACTCCAATCCGTCTTTCCTATATTCTTAGAATGTTTTTGGATAACTAAATACAAAGTAACAGTGTAAAATACATTCGTCTGGAACACTGGTAGCCACCGATGGGACACAAAGTTTCAGTAAGGCATTTGGCACTAGCTTAGTGAAGGTGCTGCGTAGACTTCAACCCTATCGGCTATTTCATGCATTCATCAATTCATCTCATTCTATTTAAAATAATTCCTGTTTTTTTCCATTAAAGCTTCCACGCAGCATGGAATCTTATACCTAGTTGTGACACTCAAACTAGTGACAAATAGCTGATGGATAGGAGAGGGTTCTCTGATGTCGTAAAGCTACACAGTGACAGAGGATTTCAATCACATTCCCTGCCTTTTATAAAATAAAACCTTAACTTTTGCCAGCGCTTTCCTGTAAGCAAGCTTTGTAAGACCTGTATTGATTAATAACAGGTCTTCCTGCTCTCAGGCTAGAGAGGCAATTTACACTTCCCAGGGCAGTAAATGTATAGGTTTTATGCAAAGAGAAATCCGCGGATCATGCACCTGCGGACAGCGACCACTCCAAACCTCCAGGTTCATTTTCTGTGATCTTTGCCAGCAGTCATTCAATTACAGAGCTGCACTTCAAGCTAAGCCTCACACTTCTCTTTGCGTCTCCTCAGCCTTAACTGTGCCTGCAACCAAATGACTGTCTACATCATCTTTATGGAAAGGCATCTGAAGGATGATGTTTGTTGCTAACAAAAGGTCCCTCTGAGCTTTTAAAGGTGCTGTTCCACCTACCCTGCTGAACTTAACACCTTTTAACTAAAGGAGGCATTAGAAACAACATTCCAACTCCAGTTGAATGTCAAGAAATGTAATTTGCTAGAAATAATTCTTTAATCATGTCTAATTTTGCCTCATTCATAATGAACGCCGTGACACAAAAGCAGATACTTTGAGGGTGTTGCTATAGAAACTACAAAAAAACTTCTTAACACTTTCATATTGTTTTTATGTGATTAAACTTTCAGAAGAAAGAATAAAAAAAAGAGACGTGCTAAGGTTTATTTACTTAACATGCTAGAGAGTTAATGTTTGGTGTAAGTGGTGGAACAGTACCCGTAACATTCATGCTCAAAAACAATCAGTAGTTCTGTTGAATTTTTTGGTAGTACTAATTGTTAATTTATTAATCAATGTGTCTACTGATTAAGAAAATATATAAAAATATTCTAGACTAAAATTAAATTAGAATGATGGGATAGAGGGAGAACCAACATCAGTGCATTAAAATGATACCTGGGAACTCTCTGGGTTTCAACTGGAGTCTCTCAGTGAAGCACCCGGTCTTCCTGTCAGCTTTTGTAGCAGTTTATACATACATTACTTTAATACTTATGCTTATGTCATTCATCCTAGACACCAAACATTCTGTAAGTCCAGGAAAGGAAAGATCGATTTGGCTATGCGCTAAAATAGCTTCAACACACAGATAATAGGGGCGGTGTGTCTCTGGGAAGCAGCGTGTGTGTTTGTGTATGTTCGTGTAAGTGTGTGTGTCTGGGTTTGTTAGGGGAAGTGTGTGTGTGCGTATGTTAATGTGTTTGTGTGTGTCTGGGTATGTTAATATGGCTCTGTATGTTAGTATAAGTGTGTTTGTGTTTGGATATGTTATTGCATGTATTTGTTTATGTTAGTGTGTTCTCTGCTTGTGTTAGTGTGAGTGTACATGTGCATGTATTTTTGATAGGTTGTATTAGTGTGGGTGTCCGATTGTGTCTGGGTTACTGTGAGTTCCCTTCCCATGGCGAGGCTCTAGATACCTTCCAATATTTCAAATGGGCAGAGGGGCACTTTGGTTTTATGAGATATGGCTAGAGTTATGATTATGGGGGCCAACAGTTACCTCAACCTTTTATGTGATTTTATAATGTAATACTGTGTATATATATATATATATATATATATATATTTATTTATTTATTTATTTTTTTTTACAAATGTCTTTGTAACTATGATATTAAGAAGAGTGTATTTTATATTTACGCATTGTAATTTATAATCTAATTTTCTGATGTTAATATATGGATACACTTTGTAATCTGATTCACTCTCTCCCTTACTTTACTTCTCACCGCTCACCAAATGTCTGGCCTGGTCCTCCAAGTCCATCTGCCTCACTGTACTGAGTGCCAACGACCGGGGAAGCAGTGTGTGAGAAAGAAAGGACTGCTCAGGCGGATAATACAAGAAAAATGTCGCAGAACAAGATCACCAATATGTGGGACAAACCTAAAAAAACGGAACTATCTTAAATAAATCGGGACTATTGGGAGCTGTGAATTTAGAAGGTATGCCTAAAACACAGAAGGAATGGTATACATTTATTTTGATGTATGCTCTCAACTCTAAGTTATTGTAGTTTGCAATCCAGGTCAAAGATACTGAAATTTGTTTCTGGTTTTAAAAACCTCAGGAGGCATAAAACTCTGAAGTTTTAGAATTTTACATTGCTGCCAATCAGGGCCGGCCGAAGATTTAACGCCGCCTGGGGCGAAGTTTAAAATGCCGCCCCCCGCCGACGCCGGGGGGGGCGGCATTATCTACCCCCCCACCGGTACTTACCCTTAAACAGTCCTGCAGCGAGTCTCCCTGTGCTGCCACGGTGCCGGCTTGTAATGCTGAGCGCCGGAAATTCACGTCACTTCCGGCGCTCTGCATTCCAAGCCGGCACCGAGACCGAACAGGGAAACTCGCCGCAGAGGAGAGAGAGAGGGGCGCCGGGCGGGTAAGCGAAAACCACTCGGTGCCCCTCTCTCTCTCCTCTGCTTCAAAAAAACCCAAAAAAACCCGCTTGGGGCGGCAAAGTGCCGCCCCTTCTGAAGTGCCGCCTGGGGCAATTGCCCCAGTCGGCTCCATTGTAGGGCCGGCCCTGCTGCCAATGCTTCATCAATTTCCTAATGATGTTATAGAGGTAATGCAGCAGCAGTTAAAGTGTTGGAGCGCCATCTGGTGGCTAAAGGACTGCATTGCATTTAGATCCCACTGTCCTGTATTATTGTTAATAAAAAACGGAATATATATATTTTTCAAATAGATTTTTGAAAGCAACATTAAATGCCAAATTAAAAAATATGTCATATATGTATATATTCGCACCATAAAAGTGTGGAGCGCTAAAATAAATATTTTTTTTAAAACTCACCCTTTATAAGTAGTCGCTGGGTGGTAACATGCAACGGAAAAAACTGAAATACAAAAATAATAGCGCATAATAGTGCATAATAGTGCATATACTGTATTGGCTTGAATATAGGCCGCACTTTTTCCCCCCACTTTAAGTCTTTAAAGTGGGGGTGCGGCCTATATTCGGGGTCTAGCAGCGGTGCAGCGGTGCAGGGGACCTGCATCCTACTCCCCAATACGCTTAGACAGCCTCCCCTGCCAGCACTTTCCACGGGGGGGGGAGTGCCGGCACGGGAGGTTGTCTAAGCGCATCGTGCGGACGGTCACCGGCTGCGGAGGTTGTTTACCCGCATCGCCGCAGCCGGTGACCGCCCGCACGATGCGTTTTACCTCTGCCCCCAAGACTTACCAGAGCAGACTCCCGGGTGTCATCTACGCAATACACGTATACAACTTCTGGTGCCAGCACTCAGCAGATGTGCCGGCACCGGAAGTTGTATACGCGTATTGCGTAGATGTCCCCCGCCGGCCCCGCAAGACACCCGGGAGTCTGCTCTGGTAAGTCGGGGAGGGCAGAGTGGCAGCATATCTTGGGGGGGGGAGGAGGACAGTGGCAGCATATCTCGGGGGGGAGACAAAGTGGCAGCATTTTTTTGGTGCTTTTTTTAAAGAAAAAAACTTTTTCTTTAAAAAAGCACCAAACTTTTAGGGTGCGGCCTATATACGGGGGCGGCCTATATCCGAGCCAATACGGTATATCTTAATAAAATACTGACCACTTATTATTAACCCTTTTGGTCACTTATCATTGATTAGTCTAGCAATCAATAGCCAGTGACCTAATCTGACCATCAACACTAACACTAACACTATAACCAGTGCTGGCCCAAGGCATAATGCCGCCTGGGGCAAAGTTTAAAGTGCTGCCCCCCCCTCATTATCTACCCTTCCTCTCTCTCCCTATTATGTACCCTATCCCCCCCCCCTTTGTACTTACCTTTCAGCAGTCCTGCGGCGAGTCTCTCTGCTCAGTCTCGGTGCCGGCTTGTAATGATGAGCGCCGGAAATGACGTCATCTTTCAGCGCTCAGCATTACAAGCCGGCACCGAGACCGAGCTAGAGGGCTCGCAGAGGAGAGGGGCGCCTAGTGGGTTAGCGAAAACCACTCGGCGCCCCTCTCTCTCCTCCACTTAAAAAATAAAATAAAAAAAAAGGGTTGGGCCCGCCCCTTCAAAAGTGCCACCTGGAGCAATTGCCCCACTCTACTCCATTGTAGGGCCCTGACTATAACTGTTATAACTTTAACTGTAACAAAACCCTAACATCTAACTTAACACTTTACACTATCCCCTAACTCTTAACCCCTAAGTACGGTATATTCAGTTAAAAAAAACCCAATATATTATTTGTGGTGGTAAATTAGTTAATTAGTGGGGAATAAAGACATAGCAAAAACATGAAAGTTTTTCTATTTGGAAATCATTATAAAATAACCTTAAGGGGTTAATTTTGCTATTCCTCTAAACCAGTGGTTCTCAACCTTCCTAATGCTGCGACCCTTTAATACAGTTCCTCATGTTGTGGTCACCCCAACCATAAAATGTTGTAATTATATATTGTGAAATATGTGTTTTCCGATGGTCTTAGGCGACCCCTTGTGAAAGGGTCGTTCGACCCCCAAAGGGGTCGCGACCCGCTGCTCTAAACTAACACCCACATATTAAGTTCATCCGAAGTGCTATTCTACCTCCAGGACAGTAGATGGCGCAGACACTTTGCAGTAGCGTAATGAGCATGTTTGGCCAGAGGTAAATACAAGAACGTGCCAATACGAATTAAACCCTGTGTGTTGTCTGCTGTTATTTTAGGGGTTTCTTGCGCCAGACACAAGTTTCCTGTAGGTAGTTAACACATGGTAGCTGGCGAGAAACTAAATACCAATACTAATGCTAATGCAACCTAAATGTGCACAAAAACACACACTACACTAACATACCATTCACTGCAGTAGGGTTGACTTGAAAAAAAGAAATCAGCACTTGTGAGAAATCAGCTTGCATGTGAGTTGGAACTGAGTTCCAGTTTGCACATTATAGCTCAAGTCCCCGGGAAAATATTCTGATGATTATTTATAAATAAGAAAAGTGCCAATAAACATTCTTACTTCTATCACTAAATAAGAAGCTATTAAATGAGACGGTAAAAGAAAAAAGCCAATTTCACCGTTATGCCCAAGTATTTAAAAACATAATTAAATGACTATAAAAAGTCAACTTTATGTATTGTTTGCATGCTATACTGTTAAATTAATGTGATTTTTTTTCACTTTGGTGAGAGGATTCATGAACACCTATATAGATCCCATTATAAAAGGATATCTGAACTTCAGCTTGGTGTGGCAGTGCAGCCTTTAAGAATTCACAAACCATTAGTTGCCACAAAGACTAGATTTATAAAACGGTGTCATTCTGCAACCATAGGAGAGAAAAACAAAAACATTTTTTTATTTTAATTTTCTTTATTTATTTATTTTATGTGAGCTATACACCGTTTAGGCGATCAGGGCATTTTTTTGTGGCGGGGGGGTTCTCTATTAGATGGTCTGCTGTTTATACGACATCACAGAAAATATATGTTTGAAGTTCCGCACAATAATCTGTGTCATAGTTAATGTGTCTGTCAGGCTGTCATTAGATAGCCCAAGTTTGCTGAGGATCAGACACCTTGCTCGAGTGCTGAGATTTAGCATGGAAGACGTTTTATGCTATTCTCTGTCACAAAGGCCCATTGTTATGAGGACAGATATATTGTTCTTCATCAAAGATGTTAATTAACCTTTCATGCAGATTATACAAAAATAATGTTCAGGAATAATTCTTTGAAAACCATATATTTTTACTGTTGGACCCTTAAATTTGAAGACTCCTTCTTCTTAATCCAGAGAAAAAGAGATATATTATATAACATTATTTTCTATTTGTTCTGAAGGGCCATTTAATAAACTTGGAAAAATTGCATGCAATTAAGGGCAAAGCCTTTAAAACTTTTTATCCGGTTATAAGCTGTCCCATTTATACCATCTGTTAGCATTCAGTATTTATAGATGATTTCTACATGGCGAAAGTGCCCATGTTTTTGCACTAGTGTATCGTGTAACACGAAAAAACCTATGCATTTTTCATTTTAAGATCTGCACGGTTTTCATGTTGAATGCATATCGGAATCCGTTTTGGATTTGAATGCGTGCAAATTACCTGTAGATCTCAGTCGAATCCATCTTTCTAAATCATTATTACTGCATTTTTAGGACATGTATATAAGATGCAGGCTGAACCATGTAATTTCCAGAATTGTCAGCGGCACACACTGAAATGTAAACGGTTAAAAGTATATTCTATTCTAATGAGAAATTGGACGCTGAAAGCAGTTGCAAAACTGCAAAGCTGTATTAAGTTCAAACTAAATACAGCCATCTCAGTGTGGACTTTAATATACTTCTTAAATAAATGGTTACACGCCATAGGAAGTTTTAGTTGTCTTAGCATTACGGTCTGTTTTACCTATAGAGTGCCAAATGTGTTGGGTAGGAGTATGTAGCTGTAGACAACTCACTGCTTCTAACTATTCCAGGACCAAAGGAGATGAAAACCTTTGAATGAATTTGTCACTTATGCAAACTATTCCCAGTAAACTCATAATATTTGGATGGAGTGATTATTCTGTGTGAAATGATGTCCTACCGGGGTGCAATAGTTGTCTTCCTCATCGTTTTTGATGGAGCTTCGGTGAAGGTTAATTCTGAGGTGCAGCTTAAGCCCCGTTTCCCCAATGTAGCACCCTTTGTCACACACTGAACATTGTATCATGTACACCACATTTGCAGATGTACATGACTATGAATCCTTGATGATGTATGTTTTGTTGTTGTGACTGGCTGTGTCACATATATGTTGGCAAAGTTTGCAGCGGGATTTGTTGCATGGTACAGTGCCATTTTGTGTACACTCCTGTTCTGGGGCCAGTTTGCTGCAGACCAATCTTTTCCTCAGGTTTGGTGGTCGTTTAAATGCCGTATAGGGGGCTGAGGAAATATATTTTTCAGTATGGGGTCCTCTGAGAGTACTGGCTTTAGGTATTTCATAATCTATTTCCTCAAGAGTTGGGTTGTAGGTAACTACCAGAGGGATCCTGCTCGTGTTTTCCTTTGTTTGTACTCTGGAAGCCTTTCCTGTGGTGTTCTTACAGCAGATTTATTTTTTCAGATATAGTTTTTTCCCTGTAGCCCTTCCTCTGAATAGAATGTGCCAGTGCGCCTAGGTGTTCGTCTCAGTCCTCCGTGTAAGAGAAAATACGGTGGTATCCGATACTCCGGCTGTAGCCGACGCCTTGTTTTGTGCGATTGGGATGAAAGCTTTTATTGTGAAGGTAGCGGTACCGGTCCGTGGGTTTTCTGTACACAGAAGAGTGGAGTGAGCCAGCAGTGACAGTTATGGCGCAGTCTAGGAAGCTCACACTATGTTTTGAGAAATTCATTTTGAGTTTTATTGATGGGCAGAATGAAAGATTCATGGAATTTTGGTTCAAGGTTTTCTTCTCCTTCTGTCCATATTATGAAAATGTTGTTGATATAACAATAATATTTATATGGTTTGTGGGGGTGTGATATATATATATATATATATATATATATATAAAAACACCACTTAAGAGCAACCATCTTAACCTAATTCCTATTTTATTTTTTTTAAGAACAATTAAACATTTAAAATAACTAACCTCTCTGACAAGAACCTAAAGATTTCCTTAGGTGTTAGAATAAAAGCAGATGGGTTGCGTAAGTTTCTTAATGATGATTTGGTGCCAGTTATTTCTCAAATTTGGGAGCACTGAAAACATATCTTTGCTTTCTTTAAAAAATCTTCTTTAACGGCACTTTCTATTTTACACACTTGGTAAGAATGTAAATTCTTTTTGATAAGCAATTTGAAAAGGTAACTAATATGTGTATGTATGTTTTTGCAGTATGTCAACGACTTCACATAAGATTGATTATTTATACTGAAATTATGAAATGTAATAATCAAGAAAGGATTTGTGTCGATCTGGTATGCAGACATTTTAATACTATCAGAAACTCCAATAAACTATATCAGAAATAAAAGCTAACACACAATTCAGTATAATTTTTCATTTTATTTATAACAATATTCTGTGTTAAGATGTAAAGTAATCCAGCAAAAATTATTAAAACTTTGTAACCCTGCCTTCCCTCAATTCAGGCCAATAAAAGATTATGAATTGAGTGCTTTCCAGACAGATTTAAAAAAAAAAACACAAAAAATGTATTAACTTTAGGTACCGTAAGCACATATGAGAAAACCAAAGTAAGAGGAATGATTTCCTGCTCATTATTTTAAATGAAAAATACCCACACAATTAACAGAAGGATATAAAAATACTTGTTAGAACGGTTTATACAGGCCAGATTTGGAGGGGTGTGTTAGGTGTTATTCTAGATTGTGCTCCAATCTTTCTATTACTGAAAGCATACCCATTGTGATTATCATCGTTGAGCCGTGCGCTTATCAATGTTGATGTCATAACCCCACACCTGACCACAAACCTCAAGAATGGAAAATTAAAAAGATCTCGGATGACAAAGCAAGAGCAGTGTTTATACAGAGAAATTCTAGTGCAATTTTGTGTTAGAAATAGTTATTCTCCCCGATGCAATGGCCGCAAAATATCCTATGCTACTGTGATTCTGCATACCTATAATGTTGTCCGTGTCTATTAAGTTTGCACATGATCTTGGATATGATGAACAAGTACTAGAATCTGGTCAATATCTTAGCACAGGATAGGACAGAAAGCGTTGGACTCATCTGTTCTTAAATTCATCAAATGTAGAATGGATTTATTTCTTTAACAACTTTCTTACTTCACACCTCGGCAATAGTGCAGTATATGACCCTGTTGTATGACTTCAATATGGAGTAGTATGTCTGGGGTTATCTTCACGCACACTAAAAACATGTATAGGATATTCACATCATAACTTTAGATTGACTCTAGGAACTAAACTTTGTTTCTGGACTATTACATTTTTATAGTGAACGGTTATAAATTCTTGAATAACCACCCTACGTAAACTAGAAAGGCAACCAGATATTCCTTACTCCATTGATCGTGTGCAAATAAACAAATGTGTATTTTACAGATATCTCATCTCATCAACAGCCTACAACAGTTTCTTTACCCGAGCTCCCACAGGCCATACAATCAAAGAAGATGTGTTTTTCTAGAAAGGTAGCAGCTGCTGAAATGTTATCAGTCTAAACATTCCAAAATGAGAAGGTCACCATATTATTATTATTATTTTTGCCTCATTCACAGTTTTCTTCTAGAAGCCCCGTAATTTCTGTGAGTGCAAGAGCAGCATGCACTGCATTGCCGGGAAAAGTACCATACCCTCCTCAGCTCGTCAATCTTCAGCAAGGAATGAAAAAAGAAAAATACAACATACTGCTATGTATGCAATAATGATAAAGGTTAATACAAACAATATTTTATTATGAATGTGCAAACTCCTGTGAAGCCCTCAGGAAAAAAAAAATATAAAAGCAGTAAACTATTACTGTTAAAGCAAGTATTAAAAAGGGAAAAAAGCATTGGAAATGCAGTCGCCATGGAAAGCGTGTTTCAATGGGCCAAAGGGGGGCTTCTTCAAAGAAAGTTACCCCTTTAAGATGAGATAGTGGCCAGTTAGACAACATACATCCTTATTGAGGCAAGAAAGCAGTGCTGCAAAACTATGTAAGTTTATGATAATACTTATTTCATCCATAATAATAGCATTCTATAAGAAGTGATCTACGCGATTGTTTGTGGTTTACTAGGCAAAAAGTGTTGCTCATCTGACTTCAAAAAGCAATACAAAAGGTATTTTTAGTGACAATCGTTAAGTGAACCTACAAAAAGGTGGAGACAATTTTGCTCTTTTAAGACAGCAATAAAACTATAAAACAATTGTTTTACAAAGTGTATTTATATACAGGTATGTATTTTGTAGCACTGCTTCTTCCACAAATTCCAAAATGGCAGATAGTACAGACTGTCTGGGGGGGGGGGGGGGGGGGAAATGTCTTATAAGTGCCCTAGAAGTCATACCGCCGACAACCTCATAACTTTATTTATGAATCGAGGAAAAGTAACCGAAAAAGACAAACGGCTAGATCACACTGTAGCAGGATAGTGACTATAAAGCCCTAGTTTTATCTCATGGCTTTAGTGTACGGATTTTCAGTTATGACTCCTACACACTAGGTTGAGTCTTCCTCTGGTCTACAAAGAGGGCACAATCTCTGCTTTCTAGACTCCAGACAAAATAAGACCTTTTAAAAGCAGCTTCTTCATGGCTGTGCAGGAGTTCCCGGTAACCTGAAAAGTGTATTTATTAAAATAACCGAATACAATCGTTGAACCTAAGCAGTGTGGATAGGATACAAACAATATCGCTTCCCATTTCATTCTGAAAAAACACTGCCCCATTTCCATCATCTCAAAAAAAATAAAAACTATTTAAAGAATGATTTGCCGTGTTCCATAGCTAAAAGATGAAGCAAATAAACAAAATAAGGTGAAAATGAAATACATAAAGAGAGCTGGCAAGTCATCCTCTTCTTACGTTGTATGTACCGTCCAGGTGATTTTCGAAATGGATAAAATATACCGTAACAGTCTTGGTTAGAAGGCCAGCCCTTGATAATGATTAAAATTGCCCTCTCATCACTTGTGGGTTCTTTAGCTTTTTTTTTTTTAAAAAAACGACCTGCCTCCTTTGTATCTTCCACCAGTTCCTACTCTTCGACGCCTATTCTGGCTGACGAGATCTGCTTTCCACTTTTGTGCAAACTACAGAGTCCCATTACAGGCAGCGTCCGAGCAGGGATGGGTGCGGAACTGAGGGGAATGTAGACAGTTTCCAGAAATAAATGGCAAAGGGAAAAAAATATATTTATAATACTGAGATCAAATATAAAAGTAGTCCTTCATTTATACACTTTATACACCACTAGGTTGTGTGTGTGTTTTCTCCATATTTTTTTAAAAAGTTTTTAGCTATTTTTTTCTTTTTCTTTTCTATTAAAATCTCAACCCTATGCCAAAGGGTCGGAGAAGTCATCATCTCCTCCGCGAGACAGCAGCTCCCTCTTTTCATCTGTACTGGCTAAAGAGTTTCGGCTGTTGTGAGCGCCCATGTACAGGGTGGCGTAGACCGGGTTAGTGAAGTTTGTAGGCTGAGAAGTAGAAAAACAAAAACAAAAATACACATCACGAAGCTAGACCAAAATTTATATATTAATATTAATCATTGCATGTAACAAAAAAAAAGTATTACAGCAGTAATAATAATGGCCGTAAGTGACACTACTACTGAAGTGACATACTTTTTTTTGTCCAATTTCTGATATATATATATCCACAAATATATATAAACACACATACAATAATATTATACACACACACATAATAAATTGTCAAAATATTTGCACTTTTGTTTCTTGCCTGACCCTTTCTAAAATCTTGTGTTACATGACTAATACAGGTTCACATAAGCTTTTGGGACTTCAGAGATATCTTCTTCAGAGAGCTTATGTGACTCTACATCTTTTACTATGTTGGCCCAATAAAAGGTATCGCCTTCAACTTCTCTAGGACCGATATGGCTATATGAGTTTGTTGTGAACAATAAACAGAAGTTTAGAAGGAATAGTGCCAATAAAATAACACCTTCATTTAGTTCAGACTTGTGACTACAGTATACAGGTTCTCACATTTAGTCAGGTGAAACCTATTTTTAAAGACCTTGATGCCCAACTGAGTCAAACAGATTCACCTATAGAGCAACGGATACGTCTTTATTCCATCTTACAATTTACGTGCATCCTAAATAACTACCTTAGCATCAATACAAAGAGGTAAGTGATCAGGTCGGTGTATATAAAAGATGGAAAGCACTTCCTCAGTGTATATGAAAGACGGAAAGCACTTCCTCAGTGTATATAAAAGACGGAAAGCACTTCCTCAGTGTATATAAAAGACGGAAAGCACTTCCTCAGTGTATATAAAAGACGGAAAGCACTTCCTCTGGGATATTAACTAAGAAGTATCAAATTTTAAGTCGATAGGGTGAGTTTTGTTACCTTGTCTGGATCCAAAGTGAAGTCTGCGTCCAGCAACTCTCCCACATCATCATCAGGCTCTCCCTCGTACATTTTATAGGTTGGATTGCCAATCTCCACATTCATGGCTCCATTAGTCATACGTTGATGTTGGAAGCCTTTAGCCCTGTGGATATAATGTATGTATATCAAAAAACAATCTCTCCTAATCATCAGGACAATATAAAGAATTGAAAGCAAAGATTTGGTCTGTATGATGAGGTCACAACACACTAAAAAAGAAGGTATTTGCTTCCTATGTTGATGGAGTAAGACAGCTCGCCGCTTTTTTTTATCATAAAATGCACCCATCGTGTATGTGGTGGAATATTCTTACCCGCTCATCCTATGTCTGTACCAGAAGAAAATTCCAACACCAACAAGGACAAGCAGGAGGATTATTATGATGGGAATAACAATGGAGGCAGTACCTGGGGATAATAAAATAAAAAATAAAAAAAAGACAACAATATTGTAATGAACCCATGTGCTTTTTCTGAAATTGGTTATTTTTAGTTGATCAAAGCATGTCGTAGATTTCATTCTCCTGATAACGGACAGCATTATAGACCAACACAAACCACATTTATCAGTAATATATTTATTTATAAGTAAAACAGGTGAGAGCATTGTACCAAAATAGGAGATTGTTAGATGCTATGTATGGTAATTACATATACTTTCAATATATAATTTCAATATGGAGTTATAATGTTTTCTCATGCAAATAGCATACAGAATATATAATACACTTTGTAAATTGCTTTATATGGTAGCTTCCTGCTGTACATTTTTTAGATTAAATTTGGAATCTGGATTAAGTCTAGAACTGATTGTAGTGTATTGTGATCAGAATCTTTTCAACCAAGCTGCAATCAAAGTAGAACTGATTCAAGCAAGATGAAATGTAAAAGGCTAGTGTCTAATTTATCCGAGCACCATGGCCAATCAACCTGTATAGCCTAAAGTTGTGTAAGGACTCCAAGTCAACTCAAATAATAATGTATCCTAAATGAAAATGCCATACAAGCAAAGGAAACGTCTTTCCTCGGAACGCATTTTCACTTTTTTCCTCTTCATGCACCTTTTTCATCCTCCATATGAAAACTTCATACAGACATCAAGAATATACTTACTACTGCTTTGCTGCTTCATGCCGACAGAAGTTTCACACACAGAGCCTGTCCTTTCTGGAGGACATCTAGAAATGGAAAAAAGGAAAGGTTTTTTTTTCTTCTCTCTCATAGAAACAATCTGCCTAGTTTGCCAGCACCAAAGAAACAGAAGTGAAGATCCATTACTGTAATACATCTGAGGTTCTAAATCACATGTCTCTTTACAGGTTCATGAGATGTTTTGTACAATAATGTATACACAACCATGCAATACCCACAAAGCTTATGTTGCCCCACCACCTTATGGCAGGGAAATAACACGTTTCAGTAAAGAGGTATTTTAGTGCCCCCATCTCCATTTCCAGCCACCTATAATAAGTGTTTTAACACCCATCATTCCCACCATCATCACCAAGATCTGTTAGTTCTTACTGGCACTCTGGCATCTCTGTCAGCCGGTTAATAGTGCAGGCCCCTCCATTCAAACAATAGTTGTCGCACGTCAGGCAAGATTTTCCAATCCGTCCATCTGTACACCTGCAAAAGGAAATTAACATTTAATTACTGAATTCCAGCTGAACTCTGTAAGGCTCCGGGCAGAGAATAGCCAGTTAAATTAATCAGTGCACTATTGCTCTTAGTAAATACTTGTAGCTAATGTCCACTACTTGTGGGACGACAATGTGAAAATTCCACACTACCCTGCCAAAACACTAAATGTAAGCATTACATGTTTGGCACAGCTAGAGTGGACTGATACCCTAGTCCAGGTGGCCAGAAGATACCTCTGAAGGTTTGTCTAACAGCACATTACCATTAGGGTCGGAGAGGCTTAGCATGTTGGGAATGTTTACTTAAACACAAAGAGGACAACTTTAGGGCATGCCATTAATTCCCCTCACCTTCTATTAAAATAATTTAGTAATAATTACAAAAAAGCAATAGCTTGGTTCTGCAACCGTATGTATAATGCAGCTGGAGAATGATCAAGACACAGACTAAATGAGCAATTCAATTAAACTCCCTGAATGCCAAAGAGAGGCATAATTCATTTGTTTGTACTATCACATTGCTAGACGTTAGAGAACAGTGTAGGTCAATGCCATGTACAAACTTGTTTAAAACTCTATACAATCCTACGCTCTACACAGTGGTTTGGTTGAGGTGCAATTGCAAAGTCATTTCAATTTTTTGCTGAAAAATGCACGCGATGATACATACACACAGATCACATTGCCGTTTAGTGTACTGCATTTGCCATCTTTGCAGCGAGTACATCGGTCAATTTCGCAGCGGGCGCCCTCAAATCCTGGTGTACAGCGGCACTGCTTGGTTCCGTTGGCTGTCAGCTGGCAGGTTCCTCCGTTCTGGCAGTAATCCGAACACTTCCCTACAATAGGACAGAAGTGGGGTTTGGATCAAAATGCAGCAACAGCTACTCTCAGAGGGTATTTATCACAAAAATTCTTGTACTGATAAACTATCCTTCCAAATGTTGGTAAACAAATCTAGGAATCCTCTAGGCCAGCCATTTGTTACCACAGTAGGTCTCCTTGGCACAGGCTTGGGTTTCGAGATTTGCAGTTGTTAGGCTTATTCCGGTTTGTGGGATGTTGGCACTTTCTTTTAGCAATGATTGTAAATCTGTAGGGTTTTACCCGTTTTGAGATTTACTGATAAGACACAGAGCACACGCCTGATATACGACATGCGGACATGGATAGCAATGTTTACTCTGTCCTTACGATATTGACACTTGTCTCCGATGTAGTCTCCCAAGCAGCGACAGTTGGGTTGGTTGCCTAGATTCACGGAGCACGTGGCGTTGTTTTGACAGTAGTCCGCAGTACACACTTGCTGCAGGCATTTAGGACCAGTAAACCCAGTGGGACAGCGACAGGTTGGCATGCCTGGTGGGAACGAAATGTAAATGAGCGAGCTTTAATATGCTAGTAAGTCTGGAGAACAGGGCAGCAATCATAACGTCGTAATAATCAGGCAGCTATTTTCCTATGCAAATATTTGCATGTTTCATTATTTCTGCAATCTGTCTGTATTACCGATGGTGATAAATATTATATTTGGACTTCACTGTGGTTCTGGATTTGAAAAGCTATAACAATTCCCTTTGTTGAATTTATGATATCTTTCCTTATTCGTTTGAATGACCTACATATTAAAGAAGTAACCAAGATGATGACAACTGTTTAAACCGAATGCGATTCTGAAACCGGTCGATCACAGAGAAGCAGCACATTCTTTGCATTTGAGAAATTAAAGCAATTTATAACATCACAAATCTGTTCTAAATCTGTCAGCACAATACCTTATTTTATTTCTATGATATTAATCTTTTTCCTCGCCTTTCTAAGCAGTATCACCTGAATACGGAATTTAATGAAAATCGAGAAAGGGCAAAACCAATGGCACTTTCTTCTGTGGCAATACAAGATGATAATGATGCCCAATGCTGGGGGAGGGGGGGGGGAATTTAATCCAACTAGATTTTCATAAATGTAAGATTTCACCAGACCCCTGTGAGACATTTTCACTCATAAAATAGGAGAACACACAAGAACATTCAAAGAAATGACAAATGGTTAGCTTTCTATAATGCCACATTTTCTAATAAACCGTTAGAGTCTAGTCTAGTCTTTTTTGCTTCCTCTAGAAGTTCATAACTAGGTATAAATGTTTTGCTAAACACAATTCTAGATTTATTTGCTTCCACCTTTAACTTAATTACCTGATAGAGATGGCGCACAGATTCCTCCGTTCTTGCAGTAGTCTTTACACTGGTCAATTTCACACCTTTCCCCATCATAACTCGGCAAGCAACGACACTTTGGTTGCTTCCTTGCATTAAGAAAGCACTGGCCTCCGTTTAGGCACTCTAAAGTGCAGCTGTCTGGGGTGGGGGCTGTAAAGATAAAAAAAAATTAGTTTTTAAAGACTAATATTTCAATATTTTTTATTACTTATTTTAAAAGATACCATAATACCAATTCTAGGCCTATAGGACCAATCTCATCCAATAGGATAACACACACGCAATGGTTAAAACCACGAATCTGTACGTCACTTTGTTACTTACCATCCGGTGACAGTGTAGGCGATGGTATAAGCATGCAGGTCCCATTGTCAAGCCTCCTGCCATTGGGACATGTACACACTGGCCCACTTGGACTCAGCAAGCAGAGCCACTCACACTTCTTACGATCACATGGGTTGGTCACTGAGAAAGAGCAATAAGAGAATATTAAATGCAACTGACTCACGTACAAAATAATCTGAAAAAGTATAAATTAGCCTGGCATTCATTCAATGTTTCCACAACCATGTCTGAGGTTACATGGTTATCTTCTTTAAAATTCCAAAGCAGCATTTCAAAAACCACAAACATAAAATGATAAGGACAGTTTTTTAGTTCTCCGGTCAGAACCTTCACCAGGCTATTTATTTTTTTACAATGCAGTTCTTGCTGCTCACACAACAAAGCCAATTAATCTCAGGATTTTCCATGTCTTTCCTTTAGGTAGTTTTCTTGCTCTCTTTTGCCAGATGTATTTCTTTTTTCAAACAATAGAATTATTCAGTTTAAGACAGAGGGTAATGTGATTATCGGGACACCCCAGTGGGTGTAATCTAGCCGGGGAAAATGTATCAGAATACAAAGCAGTAGCTAGTTGAACGAGCACGTAGCGTTATAGATTTACATAATACGGAATAGCAATACTCAATATTTAGCCAGTTTTTATAAATGTACATTTTAAATTATTCTTAAGTTTTTATGTCGTTCTCAAATTTAAAGTTTTACACACTGAGTATGGGCCTACTAATTTTATCTAGATATTCTGTATATATATTACAATTCAGAGAGGAGTTGTTAATGGAAAATAATCAAATTGAACAAAAGCGGTAAGTGAAGTTTCCGAGGGGGTCTGTCCTAGGCCCATTGTTATTTAATGTCTCTATTAAACTTGCAGTGGGTACTAAAAGCCACATATTGGTATTTACAGATGCCCCAAAATTAGGTAAGGTACTGTATTTGCTCGATTATAAGACGACCCTGATTATAAGACGACCCCCCAAAATCAAAATATTAATTTAGGAAAAAAACAAAAAGCCTGAATATAAGACGACCTATAGGAGAAAAGTTTTACTAGTAAATATTAATTCATGTAAACTAATTTTCATATTTAATAAAAGCTATGATTGAGAAAAAAATATATTTTTTATTTCCTTTTATTTGCCAACCTGCCCCCCCCCAGTTATGCACATCTGCCCCCAGGCTTGCCACTCTGCCCCCAGAAATGCCTTATACCCCCCTATTTGCCACTCTGCTCAAGGATGTGCCTTTTAACCCTCTATATGCCACTATGCCCCCAGAAATGTCTTATACCCTCCTATATGCCACTGTGCCCCATGATATGCCTTTTAACCCCCTATATGCCCCTCTGCCCCATGATATGCCTTATACCCCTATATGCCACTCTGGCATATAGGGGGTTAAAAGGCATTTCTGGAGGTATATATAACTGCTAACAGCAATCACACTCCTATCAAGCCAAGGCAGCCAGCACATGCTGGAACCTGGGGATGATAGGACTGTGATTACAGCCTCCCTATGCCATGCTACCACCGCCACCCCCCTTACACATCCATGCTATCACACACACACACACACTCATTCACAAACATTTAAATACTCATTCATTCCATTAATCACACATACTTGCTCAAAAACCCTCCCCCACCCCCTTACCTGAACTGCAGATCTCCCACTCGCAGACTTCTGCAGGGGCCCGGCTGTGCGAGCAACTTCTCTGGCCCCGCCCCCAGAGGAAGGAGGGGGGAGGTAGAGTTATGCGAGGACTGTGCTAGCTTCCTGTTCTCCTGCTGCTAGTAGCAGAGACACTGCTCGCGACCAAAGCCCGGTAAGCAGCATGGCCCCAGCAGACATTTTTTTTGAGGTCTGATTAGAAGACGACCTCGATTATAAGACGAGGGGTATTTTTCAGAGCATTTGCTCTGGAAAAAACCTTGTCTTTTAATCGAGCAAATACAGTAATTATGTCTGAAATAAATGTTACTTCCCTGCGACCAAGGTGGCAGGTGAGTTTAATGTTGACAAACACAAAGTTACGCATTTTGGGAAAATAAATAAATGTACAAATTATGCCTTAATTTTTTTTTTTTTTAAGGGAAATAGTTAAACGAGGAGGGCTTAGTAATAAAATGTAGACAATAAACTTGGCAACAGTGTTTAATGTTAGCTGCTGCAAAGGCCAGAAAGAGATGGTCATGTTAAAAAAAAAAAAAAAAGAGGTATTGACTCTCCAAGAAAATGTAATTTTGCCTCTGTATAAGTCATTGGTAATACTCCACCTCGAATACGCAGTGCAAATCTGGGCACCTGTTCAAAGGTGGGCTACAAAGTTAATACGAGGAACGGAACACCTTAGTTATGAAGAAAAACTAGAGAATTTGTTTACATTAGAAAAAAAGGTTTCTTATGATGATCGCATTATACAAATATATACAGGAACAATACCAGCCGCTTGTTCGTTAATAGGACTGTGCTAAGAAAATCATTCATTCAGACTCAAAAAAGCAATTTTCACTTAAGGCAATAAAATGGGTTATATGTGGCATTCGCTACCCGCAGACATTGTGATACATACATTTAAATATGGGCTAGCTCATTTGTTTTTTGCAATTAAAAGGTTATGTAGGGATGTAATTGGTTATAAGGGCAGGGATAGTTATAGCTTGTTGATCCAGTTAGATATCACATTGCCATGTTGTTGTTTTTTTAACCTTTTAGACATTGTTTCAGTGTGTGTGTTTTGCCTTCCTCTGGATCAACAGCAAGGTTGAACTTTTCAGCCTAAATTACTATATACTCAAAGCATGGCACTTCCCAGGACACCACCACATAGACGATGTCACTAAATAACTTGCGTCTGCTTCCTCTTACCGTCAGGCTGTTTGTACTGATGGTACAGAACCACGTCTGTAACATGGTTTATCCCCCAAGTCAAATTTGTTACGGGGCCATGCCCAAATTTGTGCACTTTGAAGATGAGATTGTGCACATATGTCACTCCGTAGATGTAATCTTCAAAAATGTCGATGCTGAAGGGATGTGTGAGACCTGTGATTGGAAAGGTAGACATCATGTTTACAAACAGGCTGTCCAAACTTTTCCTTTTGTTACTGGTTTCATTTTATTCCCCTTCTTTGTTATGAATAAACCACATTTGAATCTAATGCTCCTTTCAGTTTAATCAAACGTCTCATTCAATGCAGAAGTTTTGCGTAGCTTTTTAAGCAATCAGGTTATAAGATTACAACAAACAAAAACTTTAGATCAATATGCATAATAAATACAGCATATGCCTTCACACGAACCTTGCAAATGACACAGAGGCAGTGTAAGAGGTTGGGGGAGAATCAATTTCACATTCAACATTGCAAATTAGTTACATGTACACTGAACATCGTTACCTTTCTTGTTATTAATGGCCACCACACGATCAGTTCCATTAAGGCGAATGCTTCCAATGACTGATAATTTTGCATCAGCCCAGTACAGGCGTTCATTGTGATAATCCACTGCTAACCCTATAACACGGGAGCCAAAAATAATGAACAAATGACCAAAGAAAAGCATTTTCTGAAAAAAGTCTACACTATTACATAGAACATCTGCTTAACTACAAGTCCTACTTTATCTTCACTGATTCAGGATGATCGGGGATATAAATCCCCGGTCAGGATACATGAAATATTCTGCTAAATGCTAATCCCAGGTTCAAGCATACCTGTGGGCCACTGGATATCATCTTCTATCAATGTCTCTCTCATGGTGCCATCCATAGCTGCTGTTTCGATCTTAGGATGATTGCCCCAGTCAGACCAGTACATGGTTCTGAAGTAAACAGAAAATATTTTATTATTCTGGCTAATCACAGAAATGCCAATATTATTGTTCCATATTTCTACGCTTTGCCAAGTACAATATGTAATATTTAGCATTCAATACTAAAAAAAAAATGTCGTACCCTCTGAGAGGATCTACCACTATAGCATGAGGTTCATCAATCATGCCAGAGATCAAGGTCTTCCTATGTTCACCCTTCATCTGAGCCACCTCGATGACATCTCGACCAGAGTCAGTCCAATAAATGTTCCCAGCGACCCAATCAACGGCTATGCCTCTGGGCATCTTCAGACCGGGGATCTGTAGAATGAATAAAGTAAATCATATTGGCTACACTTTATGTTAACAATATCAACTTTTGATAGGGGCTCCTGACAAACCCTGTTATCAAAACCAGATAGGGTAGTTGGTTTGCAGCCATTTGCACATTTTATCGAAGGGAATAACTGAACAGCAAATAATGGCTGGTTACTAGAACACCCAATAAACCGGCAAAGTGTTCTTAAGGTCTTCGCTGTGCTTCATGATGATGTGTTTAAGACTGGTATATTTCCCACTACTCACATTGAGGTCTGTGACGCCATCATCGATCTGTCTCTTGTTGCGGTTGGAGTTGGTGGAGGATGATGTCCCATGAAGTTCTCGATAGGAGATCTTGCCAGTATGCCAGTTACTCCAGTAAATCTTATTCCCCTTCACATACACATCCATTGCATCAATACGTATGGTCTCATCTCCTCTGAAAGCCTGCTCATATGCAGAGTTGGGGTTGAACGGATACAAGCTTCGGATTTCATTATCGTCAGCAATGTAGAGGACCTGGTTAGAACCAGAACCTGAAAAAAAAATACAATACAGGCTGTGAAGGGCATCTTGGCTTTATAGCCCGCCTTGCATAGTCTGTCACCACACACCAGCGATACTAGAGAAATGGCAGGCAGCATCACTTACCATCTGCTTTGCACGAATGATTGGACTTGACAAAATTTTTGGCACAAGTGCACATGTAGGAGCCTTTAGTGTTGTTGCAGACTTGTGAACATGTGCCAAATGCCAGGCATTCGTTGGTATCTAAAGAGGGGGGAAAAAGTAAAAGATTATCTGGTGTACCAACTCAGTACACCTCAGAGTCTTGTAAGCCATAGGTAAGCCATATCTTACATGTTTATCTGAAGAGCTACCAAATGTATAGATCAAACGTTTTAATGGGTTGTAACTACCTCCTATTGGAGATTATTATGCTGGTTTATATACAAATCAATTGGGTTACACCAGAAAACCTTTTGGCCTTTGGTTAAAGAAAAGAAAAACTATACCTCTGCATGCATTGGTCCTTGGTATCTTCTGGAAACCATCTTTACAAACACAATACACTGTGTTCATTGTCTGGACACACTTCATTTCTTCTCCACAAATGGTGCTATTGGACTGACAACCATGTTTTGTAAAGTCTGCAAAAAAAACCCAAAACCTTTAATGCAGTCACATGATGAAAGATAACCTACGCTTTTGCTGCTTCTTTAAAGACCAACAGAGAATAATACGCCAACATTAATGGCATCTGCTACCACTGGCGCTACATTGGCTTACACTTTATCACAAAGTGCTATCCTAAATCATTCTGTGCCTGGGCCCACCCTGCTTTGCTACAATTTAAGTTGCAGATGGCCAATCCAGCTTTGATGGGTGCGAGTGATCAAAATTCAAAAAGATGTCTTTAGTAGAGAATACTAGAAGAATACTATGAATACCAGCCATAATCTTCTTGTCCAAATAGAAAGTGAAGTGCTTACATGTTTCATACAAGTATGGTAGAATCATTGCAAAGTATGAATCAGCTTGCTGGTCACATATTCCTTTATCAACATAATGCTAATACTATTATCAATTCACACACAGCATGGGCATCACTGAGAAGGCAGTATGATAAGGTGTTAGTGTGTATGTCTTGTAACACCACTCTTTGAGCTCATTGTCCTGACTAAGCCAGTGTACAAGCAGTGCTTATACTAACCGTGATAGCAGCTTTCCTCGTCTGACCCATCTCCACAGTCGTCAAACAAGTCACAGCGCAGAGACGAGTCAATGCACTTCTTGTTTTTACACTGAAACTCCTTCTTTGCCATATCACAGCTCTTTGGCTTTTTCTCATAATCTAACACGGGGAGACACAAAATATTAAACACCAAGTCAACACTGAAGCACATAGAGAGATACAGAAAAATATTTACATTTGTCAGGAGAAGCAAACATCTGCCAAAGCCGGATATCTATCTATCTATCTATCTATCTATACAGACAGATGTATATAAGGCTCTATAAAATATTTTAATTCCTTAAGAATACTATGTTTTGTTAACCAGCATTATCAACAAAATAACAATACAATGGAGTGAAACACTTGAGGAATAAAAGGTCCCACAAGTTCTTTAAAGTTAGCAGTTTGACTACCGCTATCCTGAGAGTTCATCACCAGCTAAAATGATGTAGGTTGTGAAATTCTGAATATCACATTATTCTCAAGTTTTCGTCTTCATTTCTTGGAGATGTAAAATGATTTGGGGTCCCAGGTTGCCCAACAATGCCATAGAACGAATGTCATTCATTTTGAAATTTGCCCTTATGGAGTCTTACAGCTACACCCTATTCAAATAGTGCCCTGGAAAAGGGAAGATTAAAAATGTTCCGCTCACGCGATACTGGATACAAGGAGAGCCAAGGAACAGGTTTCTATTTCATAAAGCGTTTTGTGCACTTATTCTGCAAGTGCTATGACATCCAGTATTTCTTACCGCAGTTCTCTTCATCTGTTCCATCTCCACAATTATCAATTCCATCACAGACACGTTCCATCCGCAGGCACACGCGGTCATTCCTGCAGCGGAACTGTCTATAGGGGGGGCAGACGAATTTCACTAACAGGACATAAAAGATGTGTAGTGAGTAACAGGGAAGGCACGGTAGATTAAACACAATTTGTTGTCTTCAAACATACACACTGAAGTTTTTTTAAAGGCATGTTGGTCCACTTTATCACACCAACACAAAGCGCCCTATAACCGACTAACAATAAACTCACAGCATTCCTCTGGTCTCTCGTCAGAATTGTCCCCACAGTCGTCTTCTCCATCACATTTCCAAGCCAGTGGTTTGCAGAGAGTGTTATTACACTGGAACTCATCCAGAGGACATGTCCGAACTACTGGAAAGAAGACGTTTTTAATGACGGGACTATTTCGGCGGATATTACCTCAAGTTCCAGTAGTTCAAGATAAAGCGGCCAGATTTCTCTTTCAACCAGGTATCTCTAAGACCTCCTCTGATGAGGAAAATGCCTGCCCTTGCAGCACAGGGTTTACACTTACCACTGTTATTGCAGTTTTCTTCATCGCTGCCATCCATACAATCTGCATCGGCATCACAGCGCCAGCGGTGTGGAATACAGTGACCATTACTGCACTGGAACTGGTCTAACTCACAGCGCAACTTACAGTCTTTCTGTTAGAGAAGGAAGAGAGCCCGAGTATGGTTCATTATGTAACAATGTCTATACTACAGATAGACTTCATAACATGTCTTTAATGCTTAATGCTCCGAAAGGCTCCAAGACACTGAAATGCAACGCTCAATCTACACCAAGAACAGACTTGTGTCTTTTATGTACCATACAAAGCCATGATTAGGGACAGAGCTCATAATTGACACGCTTTACACTGAGTGCAAGCAACAGGGTCAGCAAAAGATAAAGCAACATCTCAATTTTGTGGTTTAAAGAAGAGACCCCCCAGTGTATGCTACTGCGCCACCTCCTCATTGTGTGTAAGCCTTACCTCATCGGAGCCATCAATGCAGTCATGGTCTCCATCACACTTCCAACGACCAGCAATGCACCGCCCGTTGGCACATGAAAATTCGCTTTCCGAACATGGACGAGGAGCTAAAATTAAAAGAAACGCATTTTAGATATACATATACACACAAACCAACACAAAGCTAAACATAAATGACAAAAACCAGACAAGAGCCCTCTCCAGGCCGAATGGACCCAATTGTTCATCAGTCAGGGACTCTTTCTTAATTTCTTAACAACGCTATAATTATGGGTGATGCCTACATAAAGTTAAATATAGTTTTACTATGTATCATCTTAACTAAGCTTGCATTTTTCTTTATTGCATTATACAGATGGCCTTGGCAATGAACAATATATGTATTGAAACAAAAATTGGCTATCGTAGCAAGGGACAATCTTTCCTAGATTTTGAAACATATATGACAGGGTAGAAGGTCTGAACAGGCAAAATCTGGGTCAATTTAGCAGTCCCCTTGGCTCGTTGGATAAAATAAAGAGTCAAAGGCCACATGCAGTGACAAATTCCGAGTCCGTCTGGCCTGACCTAGTCCTTCGGTTAAGTTTCAAGTTTAACGGAAAATAAAATAACTGAACAGCAACAATTTCTATAGAAATGCAACAGTTGTCAGGAGGGCTCCCTATCCCTGGTCACTCTGTAGGCGCATGTTGAGTTTGGAACCTTATGGTCCGTCCCAGGTATTAAGGAGGCATGCTAGGGACAAACCACAGGGGAGAAAAAAGAGAAGGGGCAAGAAACGCAGAAGTAGGGAAGGCTAAAGAGGGAGCAGAATGGTTAGTTGATGTTAAATGTAAAGATTATTCGGCACCTACCTCTGGATGCCCCCAGGGACGACAGTGTTAAAATGGAGAAAAACATAACATGAGGTGAAATGGTATCAACACGAGTACACAACATGTGAGAACAAGAGGTGAGCTTCTGCGCAACATGCGACACCCCAGACATATGACATGGGAGATGAACACGATCGAGGAGGTTACAACCGGTGAAGATTCCTATGTAGACCTAGCTTCAAAATCTCACCCCATGGAAAGCAGGGATTTTCAGGGTGATCTAACTCTCCAGCGTGTCTCCATTTACTTAACCCCCAACAGCCCAATTAATGTCACATAATGGAAGGAAAAGGAGGTGCAGGGACCTTAGATGGAGAGTGGCGTAATATGAAGGAGGGTCTGGACTAGTATCAAACGTGTGCTTGATGAGTGTAAGATCAAGCAAGCATAGTTCTCATTTGTTCTAATTCGGTTTACATTGATACTTTCTGCTAGAGAGAAACTTATGGGGGTTTTAAAATAAATGTATGATAAAATAATCATGATGGCTACTGATGACACAAACAGATTTAGCACACCAAGAGAAAGCCAAGATGCACGTACTGCAAGTCTCTTCATCGGAGTTGTCACCGCAGTCATTGTCATAATCACACTGCCAGCGGCCAGGGACACATCGGTTGTTCTTACAGCGGAACTGGTAAGGTTCACACGTCCTCTCGTCTGAAATAAGCAAACATATTGAGCTGGCTTGGCACACTCTTATGAATAATATAGATATCCTAACTACACCAAGGGAAGTTTAAACTCAGTATTATCATCCTTCGATCGGTATCAATTATTTAGCGACCGATTTAATGAGAAGACAATAAACGGATATAAGGATGTTAAAATACAGATTTAAGTAGGATCCCCTTACCACACTCTTCTTTCGGTTCATCAGAGCTGTCACCACAGTCATCCTCCCCATCACATTTCCAGCGAGCGGGGATGCAGCGGCCAGAATCTTTGCATCTGAATTCATCCACTCCACAGGTCATCTGAGCTGAAGAGCGGAGCAGAAAGAGAATGCTACACAAAATCTGCACATGGGGCAAACTGCTCTTGTACGCTGTTACACATGGGGGGGGGGGTGCAACTAAATGATAACAACTGCTTAATGCAAATGTATCAAAGCCTGGCCAACATGCATTCACCAAAAGATATAAGACATAAAAGATTCACTTAGAGAAGGAGCCGTTGTTCTTACTATAGACCTCATGGCGGACAGGGGTCAACTTAAAAGTAAAATAACCTCACTACCCCCCCCCCCCCATTGCCAATGGACAAATGGCCACAGTCAAGTATTCTTACTGCAGTTATCTGGCTCATCGGATGCATCCACGCAGTCATTATCTCTGTCGCACACCCAGACACGGGGGATACAACGCTTGTTAATGGCACACTGGAACTGGTTGGGGGCACAAGTGACTTCAGCTGTAAAAGGGCAAAATCAAACATTAGATTCTGGAAAAGACAACCATCTTTACTGTAAACTAAGTTAATAACAGCTTATATATATATATATATATATATATATATATATATATATATATATACACACACATACATACATACATACTATATGTATAATTAAAACACACATTAGAATACAATATTCCAATATTTCCAACATTACAATATTCCCAGCCAAATAACTATGTGGAATGTTTCCTGGATGATAATAATTGCATTGTTAACAATTAACTAACAATTAATTTTTGCTTCGTCATGAGTCCAAACCAGATTTAGCCAACATATAGATGTTAAATTTCACTGCATATGATCCTCATCAAGCCTGAAAAGCCCAAAAATACAACAGCATGCAAAATGTGCCTACGTAACAGGATGGTTTCATTAGACCCAAGAAGGGCCATAATAAGACTGCACGTGGCTACATAACATTTTCAGCTGCCAATTTCTATCGCTAACGAAAAAAAAAACCTCCACACTAAACGTCGTGTGCTTCGTTATTGCTGCGAACGATCAAAGGTGAACAGCAGCAAACCGAAGCCTCGATAGCGGAAAGGAAATTCTGAGAAAGTCATTGTGCGAAGCTATCCTTAAAATATAATTATATACGCCCCGAGAGAACAAAGAACAATATTTAATAGAGTGAAACCAAATCAAATAGACTCTGCTTTAAAGCAATAAGAGAAAGCAAGTAAGTAATGTAAGCGTCCCCTAACATATTCAATAAAACCACAGAATACAATTCAGATGCAGACGCACTTCACAACCCACGGGGCTTGTATCCGTATGCTGGTGATAAACGTAAGAAGCCATGGAGAATACACCTCTCTATGTGGACTGAAGGTCACAGGGACCATAGGCGCCAGGGGCAATATATATATATCAATACTTTGTCTTTGTTTGATTAACACTATATCACAAGCGAAGGTAAAACTAGCAGGATGCATTTCCTGGCTGTTGGTTAACTATAAATCCCATGACCATAAGCCAAGTATTGAAACAGAACTTGGGAATTCTATTCATAATTAAAGCACCAATGCATCTTGCTATGCACGTGGTACTAGGACTTCAATTAACCAGATGTGGCTTTAATAACTGGTGGAAAAAGCTTATATATTCTTTAGTCGCCTTAACACTTTAAGCATAATTTCATTTTTCTCATGAATAGTGAATCCACCTTATAGTCCAAGTGATTATTAAGCCCAATAATGGTTATATTAGCAAAGGAGCTTTTAGACGAGCACCTTTTTCTATTACAACTAATATACTCACGGCAATCCTTCTCGTCTTCTCCATCCCCGCAGTTGTCTTGTCCATTGCAGCGGAAGATGCCAGGGATGCAGCGATTGGTATTGGTACATTTGAACTGGCTGGGAAGGCACACGTGGATGTCTGTACAAAGAGACAGCAGGTGAGAAACAGAAGACACCGAGCTTCTAAAAACAGATAGCGAACCGTTTTCAAAGACAATGCATTCATCAACACCAACAGCTATGGTTACTTTCTGAAAAGCACCAATGCCAGGTAGAGGATAAATATTACTGCTTCCTAATTCACACGATTTGGCCGGAATTTATGCCAACACAATTGAGAATTCTGAACTGTGTGTTGTTTACAATGTTACATTTAAACTGTACTCGCCTACTACACACTGCCTACACATTATGAGATCACTTGTTGCACAAAAAAACAGTAGCTGCGGCTTACCGCAGTTGGCTTCATCCGAGTTGTCCTGGCAGTCATTGTCTCCATCACAGATAAAAGCAGGATTGGTGCAGATTCCAGTGGAGCATTGGAACTGACCTGGTCGGCACTTGAATTCCGCTGCAGGGAGAAGAAGAAAAAAAAAAACTAAAAACACAACAACATGTTTGTTTTTTACGTTTTTCACCAATATTTAAAATCATCGCGTATGAAGGCAAGAAAGCAAATAACCGTAGAGCAGACAATGAGGGATAGGAGTTATGGGACTTACGACAGTCAGCAGGCTCATCAGATCGGTCTCCGCAATCATCCTCAGTGTCACACTTCCACCAGAATGGGATACATTTGTCATTTTTGCAGACAAACTAACAAGGAAGAAAAAATACAAAAGGGACCAAGTCATGAACATGATTTTCAATTTGGATGTGTAATTGTATCTTGCTCCAACCAAATAAGATGTGTTTAGTGCCAGAACTGTTGCAAGTAAACTGTATGTGCCCCAGTTTACGTACTTGGCTAGCGGTGCAGTTAGACACGCATGTTTTCCCGTCAGCGCCAAGGTAGAAGTTTGTTGGACATGCGCACTTGTATCCTCCACCAGGAGCAAGAAGGCACAGATTGCTGCAGCCGCCATTGTTCTTTTTGCAGGGATGATTAGGCACTGAAACAGAAGAGGCACTTAATTACACAAGTGTATTATAACCATGAGTGTGTGCATCCACATCTAAACGGCAATGTTAGTCATATATATATATATATATATATATATATATATATATATATATATATATATATATTTACCATTTTGTAACCCCACCAAAATTAATATTACATGTATAATGAACAAGCCGCACGCTAAAGCCTCACTCCTCAACTATGATGTGAATTCAGTACATACTCTAGAACCGAAGCCTGATGATGTACAACCGAGCCTAAGACTAATTGTTTGTTATTATTTATTGTTTTATATAGCACCATCAAATTGTGCAGCTGCTGTAAAATGGGATGGATACGACTGTTCTAGAAGGCCTGAGAGAACCGGCCAGATGATACAATAGTTTTTATGAAACCTGTAAACTCACCGTCTGGCTGGCGGTACAGGTGGTAGATATGGATGTCCATTGGCCGGTGGAGGGTGCTGATCAGCATGGTTTTGTTTGATCCATTGGTTTTGTGAGCTCTGTTTATAGACTTGGTCTCCCAATCTGTCCAGTATATGTAATCCTCAAACAGAGTCAGAGCAAAAATGTGCGGGATATCCTGACTAAGCACTGTAGGAAGAAGCAAGATGGGTGCCTCAGGTTAATAAACCCGGGTGCATACGTTCCATTGCATCCCAGCTTCATTCATACCACACTTATTCTTTTTGATTTTCAAGGAAGCTAAACATCTTTACTAAAATGCTCTCTTTTACTACTCCCATTTTTGATGCCTCTCCCCCCAACTGTTATTTTCCCAAGATCCCGATGACCACAGGAACACTATAATAACTGTATATAACCTGTATATTTGCATTAATATAAATTACTGTACATTGCATTTAGACGTGCTGTTTACCTATGTGCCGATTGTTGCCATCAAGGTCTGCAAACTGAATGTAGTCCTCTCTGGCATCTGCCCAGTATATTCTACCGTTGACATAATCCAGTGTTAGGCCATTGGGCCACGTGATCTTGGTGTCCACAATGACGCTGCGGTTGGTGCCATCCATGCCAATCTTACCAATAAGAGAGTTGTCTCCCCAATCAGTCCAGTACAGGTAACTGAAGAAAAGGATTAAAAAGAAAAACAATCAACTATCGAATAGAACTCTCAATCTCGCCAACGTCAAATGGCCACCATATGCAACCTGAGCAGAATGGCCATCTATCTGTAGGTACAGTGGAAGGAGATTTAACATTTTATGGCCTGCAGGACACTCACCCATGCTGTACATCTACCACCAGTGCACGTGGTTCCCTCAGGCCAGAGTTAACCAGTACGGTGCGATACGCCCCATTTAGTTTAGAAACCTCAATGGTGTCTCTGCCTTTGTCGCACCAGTACAGGTTACCACCAACCCAGTCGACAGCCAGGCCATCTGGATTACTGAGCCCAGTGCGATGCAGAACCTGCACAAGAAATAACATTCAGTATTCAACATAAAATGAACTGTCAAATGCAATATATAGTCCATAAGTTGTTTTTCTTTAATGTATTTTAAAACAAAAGCCCTTAAACCAGGAATAACAAGATTTCTATAAACATAAGACCACAGGATATTAAGTATCTCACTGCCAACTGATCTTTTCATGTTCTATAATGATATAAGACTATAATATGTATGTAAAACTAAGTTTAATGGAATGATAAAACGCACAACTAGTCTTTAAAACTGTTCTATGTTCTTTACGATTTACAGCTTTGACTCTGCCGAGAGTTGGTGAATGTACACATACCAGCTCGCATGTAACTCAGTACCTTACTAGTCCATAAGCAGCACGGAGTTGCCCTTACTACCGAGCCTAGCAAGATCTGAAAGGGGTGTGAATCCAGAAACATCAAATACTGAATTACATCAATAAATACTGATGTGGAAGTCATTGCCATAGCTTTTCAAAAGATTCAAAATATTTTAAAGTTCAGGTGCTGTTCGTAAGGTTCGTACATAGAATAAAAGATCTTGCCACTTACCTGTACGTTGCTGCCGTTGATGTGCATGCGGCGTATCATGCTGCCCTGAGTGGTGACATCAGTCCAGTAAATCATCTCCTCACGGTAATCAAAGTCCAATGCTACTGCATTATTCAGGCCCTGCGGGAAAAGACAGGCAAGCATTTTATTTCTGTATATTTTATGGAGACTATAAACACACACACAAAAAAAAAAGTAGTCTCTGCATTTTCAGCCATACAACACCTCACATCCCTGGCGATGCATTAAAAAAACCAAGCTAGAATGACATGTGTACCTATTGTAATGCATTAATCCTGCAGAAAATACCAGCTCGAGTACTGGTCCAAGGAAAAATAATTTTTGTGAATATGGATTAAAAAAAACAAAACAAAAAAAAACATGTTCTTCTACAAATTGCAATCTCTCTTTTTTCATATTGAACTGGGTTAGGCTTCTATCAATATTTCTCAAGGGTGCAAATAGTAAAAAGATAGACCTTCTGGCATACAGGATTTTATCTATTAGTATTTGGCAGGCGTCAGCTTCCATTAACTTAACGTATAAAGTATCTCTAAAACATATTACCTTGACTGCCAAGTAAAAAAAACAAACAAAAAAAAACAAAACACAAGCTATAGGTGTTGGCATATGAATAGTATTATGCTTGATAAAGTTATGTGAAGGTAACAATTCTCCTTTAAGGTATTTACTTACACGGTAGATTACTTGAATTATTGTCTAGTACAACATTAAGTGATAAAGGCTCACCTGTTTAAGCAACGTGTAATTCGTGCCTCCAAGACTCAGCTTCCTCAAATAGTACCGGTTGGCAAATATTAAGAATGGCTCTTCATCTTAGTAACAGGGGAAACAAATAAAAAATAAAAAACACAATAAGACAGCTACTTAAAACTCTGCAAGGGGGGCATGAACAAAACTTAACAGAATAATGCCAAGAGCACACATTTTTTATATTGTTGTTTATTATGATAATGATAGACAAACTTTACTGGCATTACCAAACGTAATACTAATACGATAAGTACGTCATCTCACCTGCAGCTGAACCAGTGACTTTACAGCTGTTGGGATTATCGCCACGGATCTCATAGCCTTCCACACATAGGCAGCGGTAGCTTCCAAGCATGTTGACGCACCTTTGGCTGCAGGGGTAAGTTGTTGTGCACTCGTCAATGTCAACACATGTCTTGCCATCGTCCTTCAACCGGAAGCCAGGACGGCATCTGCACTGCATGGGGCAAAAGAAAAAAAAAAATCATAAAAAAAAAATCAGTCATTTCAGAAGCAATGGTTACCATCAGATGTGATCTCCCAAGGGAATATATATTGGGCTTCTCCAGTAGGTATATTTATGCCAACCCTGTCCTATATTATCAGCAACCCAAAACAATATCCTACTATTCACCATACCAGTTCTCCAAGGACAGAGACGGAGAAAAGGTTTCTCTCTTTATTCACAGATAACCAGGCATATAACTCACTTGTCAGGAGAGTAAGGTGACCGTAACAAGATGAACGTGTCAAAAGATGACAGATCTATCTCAAACCTCCCTCCTCCTTTGTACCTTGTATCCGATTTTCAGGTCCTCGCACTCCTGGCTGCAGCCGCTCAGTCGCTTATTCAGACATTCATTGACAAAACAGTTGAGTTCATCAGAACCATCCTCGCAATCGGAATTGTTGTCACACACAAGCTGATCTGGGATACACTTTCCGTTCTTACATTGGAAGAAGGTGTCATTGCATTTGCCCTCTGAAATGGCAACATCGACAACACAGGTTAAAAATGAGCGTGGTAGGTTATTTCCACATATACTGAATCAAGGTCAAATGGGTGTAAAAACATGCATCAAAAATATATGTATAAACTATGTAAATAAGACTTAGTGCCCCAAAAAAGTATAATCGTCTAGAAACATTAATGTGATGTCAAAACAACGTTTGGAGCTCAGGAGAGATTTTTTCAGTAACATCCGTAAAAGGCTGGAAAAGGAAATTAAATAATATGGTCCACCGAGTTGGCAGCTAAATTTGTTGTCAGGCCTGTAAAATCTATTTTAGGGTTGAATTGTTGAATTTAACACAGAAAAAGTCCATAGGGGAGTCTGCAGTTACAGATAAGATGAACCCGGCAAATATTGCACTTTTATTCTTACGGTATAATAGACAGGGTCGCAACAAATGAATGAATACTGAGAGCAGTAAAATGCCTGCAATATGAAGGCAGCGTGTTAACTAAAACACACATAGATCAGGGTTCCGAGCACTAGCGATAAGAAGTGGGATCATTCATCTTTCATCTGGACAACTGCTCAATAACGGGAATCATGAATCAGAGACTTACACTCATACAGGTTAGTGATGCATTTTAAATTACTATTCATGATGGGATTTGCTGCAAATTTCCTTTTATACAAGGCTTACACAAAAACACAAAGTCTTCCAGAAACACCGGTATATATATATATCTATATCTATCTATATCTATATTCAGTACCAAAGCAGATTCTTGTGGTTCTGCACCACAAGAATTCTGCACTTTCAGCCGCAAGAGATGGAAAAGGCCCAAAGTACAAGCTTTTTTGCAGTAAAAACACAACTGATTGGGATAGATGAGAAGAGGATTATATGTAACGTAACTTGTATAGCTGGACATAGATGTTGCCTGTGACATAGAAAAGAAAAAAATACCTTAAACAGCAAAAGTAATGATTAGGATCTATTGCTACCAGGAACAGTGCCACCCCCCTAATATTTATTTATATAGTTATATGAAGTCTGTTATTTCATTTACATCTCTATGTTAAAACCACCCATCTCACCTGTACCCAAGCAACGAGGATTTTTTGGTGCTTCATCCGAGTTATCATGGCAGTCAAACTCTCCATCACATTCCCATTGCTTGTTCAACAGACACCTGCCATTGGCACAACGGAACTCGTCTGGACCACATGTCGGATACTCTGGGGGGGAAACAGGAGGTTTATTAGGCCACTGTGCACTTTGTATACAAAATACCAAGGATAGCCAATGCATATATAATAGAGATGAACTATGGCTGGGAGTAAATAATTATATGTAAAACACATTGAAATAACACATAAAATGAGCACACAGTGAAAAAACTGTATTGAGAGACTGAGTGATCATTAGCACCTTATTAGCTATAACGCTTACACTGAGCATTATTACACAGAGCCAATACAGGACAGCCTGTTGTCCATTGCTCTCATTAGGGTAGCAAACTTCTGTTAGATGAGAAACTCACCACATTCTGGAGACTCATCGGACCCGTCGCTGCAGTCCGTATCATGGTCGCACACAAACTGCTTGGGAATACATTGACGGTTCTGGCACATAAATTCTTTGGCGTCACAAGTATTGTTGAAAACTAAAGAGAGAAAGAAAGTCCAAAAGAGTGAACTCTTAGAACTGCAAACTAACTTAAAAACAGCCCAATCTCTAAAGGTGGGGAATGGAAGCCGACAGACAGGGCCGGCCCGACAATGGAGCCGAGTGGGGCAACCGCTCCAGGCGGCACTCTAGAAGGGGCGGCACTTTGCCGCCCCAAGCCCTTTTTTTTTTTTTTTTTTTTTAAAGCGAAAGAGAGAAAGGGGCGCCGCTGTCAGTACCCGCTCGGCGCCCCTCGCTCTCTCCTCTGCGACGAGTCTCCCTGTTCGGTCTCAGTGCTGGCTTGTAATGCTGAGCGGAAGATTTCCGGCGCTCAGCATTACAAGCCGGCACCGAGACCGAACAGGGAGACTCGCCGCAGGACTGCTGAAAGGTAAGTACAAGAAGGGGGGGGGGGGGGTGGCAGGGACGGAGGGAGAGGAAGGGTAGATAAGGGGGGGGCGGCATTTTAAAATTCGCCCCAGGCGGCATTTTGCCTTGGGCCGGCCCTGTCGACAGAGCAAAGTAGGACTTTACACACAGGTGGCTCTGTCCTAGAAAAGTAAGTTTATATTAGGCTAGGTTGATATTTGAAACAAACAGAATATTTAATCATGATAATTGCCAGTTCAAAAGATGCAAGCTCCATCGGTGTAGATTCCTGGCTTTGATGTTAAAATCAAACAAAATGAATGTTTCACTAGATCCAATCTATTATTGATTTATTAATGAAAGTAATTTCTACTTCGGGGAACTCAAGTCCCCAATTGTGCAGGTGTTCAGCATATCCATGAATCATCATAATAACTAACTGTCATAGACCGATACTAGTGTTAGGATATACTTGGCTGGGAAGCACAACTGTAGTCAAAAAGAGAGAAGATCCTCAGCAATATTTTGTGCCAGCAAAGATATCTTTGTGGTATTCCGAATGACCACCTAGAATAGCTATGCCCATTGTACCAAATATAAATGGTGAGCATGAGCAACAGCCAGAACCCCAAAATATTTTATCGCTGTTCAAACTCTGCCCTCTATTTTAATCTCAATAGCAATGCATCATCACAGACTCTTGCCATATCTCATATTTACGCTATAAATATTATGCTACGACTTACTAAAATAACAAACGTCTCTCTGAAAAGCATAACCGACTTTGGTCATAAATTGATTTTTACATCCGAAGAACACCAGCATAAATAAATATAGATGGATGCTGAAACAGTTAATTGCTTCCCTTTAATTGAACATTTCACCTACTAGATCTCAGAAACAGCCCAGTTCCTTAGATCTTACTCACCACAACCAGCATGAACGCTCTCATCTGATCCATCTTGGCAGTCTTTGTCCCCATCACACAGCCAGCGCCGTGGAACACACAAGTGGGTGCTGGGACACCGGTATGATTCTGGACTACAAGTGGTATGTTCTACAGGAGAAAAAAAAAAAAAAGTGTCCAACTTTTCATGCGTCTGTGGAATTCTTACTTTAAAAGGCCAGCTAAGGACCATCAAAGCTGTATCCTCCCAATGGCCACATAATGCCAGTCTTCTACCCCTGTTTTTGACTTACTACAGCGGCTGTCTTCATCTGATTTATCTCCACAGTCATCAGAGCCATCACAAACCCAGTGCTTGGAGATGCATCGATGGTTACTGCACTCAAACTGCATGGAAGTGCAGAACTTGTCTGTGAAAAAAGAACAAACATAACCAGTTACATTATAGAGAAAAAAAACGACATTCAACAACATATCATGTAGACTGAATGCATGTGCTTTTCATACAAACCACGCAGTCCATGTATCAGAGATTCAATGTGCTTTGAAGGCACAGTACGGTCTCAGAAGCTTGAATGGTTGCTTCTGGGCTTTGACACTTCCTTAAACCATACATTGTAGGTACCCACACAAAGACAATTAATATCAAATATGTAAAAACGAAAAACGTGGGAAGGTTTTGGCAGATTTTGACAAGTTTCAGAAATCTATATGCAAGGGTTAAGACACGATTTAGCCAGTGTTGGACACTACCGAAACATACCACAGTGAGTCTCATCTTCACCATTTTCACAGTCATTCTCCTTGTCACAGGTCCAGCTCATAGGGATGCAGCGTCCACTCTGGCAGGCAAAGTAATTCACCGGGCACTTGGGTTTACGAACCCCTGCAAGATAAGCAGACTGGATAGAATAAGAACTGAACAGGCATTTATAGGGTCCAACAAGAAGCTGTACACTGCATGATTATAGGATACAGCACTGTAATCAGCTGTTTCTAACATTTTGTGAAAAAAAGAGACCATGCTAAACAGTTGCTCTAAAGCCATAATATCCGACTCTTTTAAATCATGGTCAAGAATGCACTGATATGTGTGACGCAAATCTGAAAGAACATTACACTGGCTGATATAGTAACTGATGCAAAATAGCTCTTTATACACGGCATAACGAGCCAGGAGCAAATAGATTTCCTATTTGTTCAGAATTCAATTCAATGAGATCCATTCTTCTAAAAATTTAACAACTGGGAATTTTATAGAGCTCCATAGGTTGGTTAAAAAGCATACCTGACCCCGAGAACAAATACATTTGAGTATGCGTGTTAACAAAAAAATATAGCTGGGTAAAATCGCTGACCCTCCGAACATGGTCCGCACTATGGCACATGGCAACATTCATCTGTAATGAAAATCTCTACTATGTAATTTAACAAAATAAGTGCTTTTTTAGTTGATGATATAGCACAAAGTACAATTTGCTAACGATATACTGCTACCATGATTGGCTACACCAAAGGTCGGCATACCCACCATGCAAGGTAGATTCTCACCTGGACAGCTGGTTTCATCTGAGAAGTCCCCACAATCATTTGAGCCATCGCAGACCCAACTTGGCGCATAACAAAGAGAAGTCCGCTCACACTTCTGGAAGGTCAGGCCCTTCACCCCAAGCTTAAAATACTTGCTGCAGTCAGTGATGTCTATAGGCAAATAGGGGCATCAGGAAAGAGATGGGAGAACATGATTTGTTTAGATTAACACAAGTAGCTTTTATTCCTCTTCCTGCATTCTTTCCTTAAATACACACCCATGCACTTTAGTAGGTTGCACATTAATGTTTCAATTTATTAACATCAAGAAATATAAACTTACGTATGCACATTTACAGTATTTAACGTTGTCAGGGTCTACAGTAGGTTATGGGATGGTTTTATTTTCATGAAACCCTGTGTAAATTCTTCTTATAAATAGAGTGCCCACCAAGTTAACAGTTACTCATTCTAGCCAAGCTACTCCCAACATCAGTCTTTTACTTCCAACAATGGGTGGCCATGCAGGTCTACAGGACAAACTTACTGCAGTGCATTTCATCGGACGCATCCTCACAGTCCACAAGCTGGTTACAGCGGCTCGAGTTTCCAATACAGGTCCCGTCCCGGCAACGAAACTCCTCGGGAGCACAGCTTGTCTCTGAAAACAGGGAGAGAAGGGAAATCAGTTTGCCATACACTAACAAACCCAAAATAAGTTGTTGAGGGTGAAATAGCAATTTTTTTTATGGCAAGCTCAGTATGATATAGCTTAGATAATGCTTGACATTACTTGACATCCAACATTACTGAAACAGGAGCTAAGAAAAAACTTCCAAACCATGTGTTTCTAAAAAAATGTCTTCCATGACGCATCAACATATGTCTAGACCATTTAGGTTAGAGCCTCAGATCCCGACACCTTTCTAAAACATAATTAGGCCTAAGCAGTATAGAGCAGTCATGGCGAAAGTTTTTGGGCCCGAGTGCCCAATTCTCTGCATCAAAGTTGCAGACCTTAAAGTGCCAACACTGCATATTAAACATGGAGCAGAAGTTTTTTCGGTACAAAATTACTATACACAATAGTGTGCATCAATTTACCCATATAAATTATGTTTGGTTTTTTAAGCATAGAAACATAGAATGTGTCAGCAGATAATAACTATTTGTCACATCTATCTGCCCAAACAGAAAAACACATGAAAAGAGGGTCTATTCGTCTAATTCACACAATTCATCCACACATTCATTCTCTCACTCTTTATTTCTATATTTTTACTATCCTTCTCACTATCTATCCCTCCCCCTTCCTTTGTAGTTCTCATACCCTGCTGAAGTCCTGCGATTGGAGCACAAGGCCTCTTTCCCGCTGCTGTGCGACCAAGATAGAGGCCTCACGCTCCCACCGCTGCAGTCATGGCAGCACCAAGGCAGGTGGCGGCAGGGAGCGAGGGAAACAGAAGGGCACCGATCGGTTGCTGAAAACTTTTTCATGCGCGACCACTCAGCTCCCCTCTCTCTCCTCCCACAAACCCTGGCCCTGTCAGTGAGCAACCTGGTCGCATGCCACAACTGAAGGCTTTGCGTGCCCGTTTGGATATCCTAGCAGAGTCTAGTAGAGTACCAGCAATGGGGGGGGGCACATCATTTTCAGGCTACATAATAAGTGTTCATATGCTGACAGCTATCTCATTCGCATATGCCAAAACTAGTAGGATAAACGTGATGAAGCAATGCATAAAACCAATAATGCTGGACGTATCAAGCAACAGCGCAGAATATTCATGCAGCCAAGACACTCACTGTTACAGGATATCTCATCAGAATTGTCTCCACAGTCATCGAGTCCATTGCACCAGTAAGACCTGGAGATACACCTGCCATTGGCACAGTGCAAGAAGCCTTTCTTGCAACGGCGGTTGCCTGTGGACAAAACACAGTAATTGTTATTTTACATTTGTGTGAAAAATAATGAAAATATATTAGCTCACAAACACACTGATTTCATCCTACGTATATGTATTTCCACGCTTAACGCTACAGCTACCTAACCCATTATAGAAATGAAATATTTGCCTCTAATCATTTTACTGTGACTGGTTTTTCCCTCTACAGATGAGTTAGATTACAAAAGAACCAAAGATTCTTCTAATGTTTTCCTTAAATGTCCAGGATCATAGCTGATGTCTTACTGCAGTATGTTTGCTTCTCATCTGCTTTGTCCTTGCAGTGGGCCACACCATCGCACGTCAGGCTATAGTTAATACAGTCACCATTCCCACACTCAAATTCATCATGTGGGTTGCAGGTGGAGTTCAGACCTGGTAAATAAAAAAAAAAACGTAAAAGAAGAATTAGAACATGGCCCGAGAAGATTGCTGAGGTTAAGATTTGTTTGGACAGCTGTACCACATCTTTTTAAATCCATCTTGTAAGTTGCATTCTGGAGCATTACGCACATTCCACTAGAATTCAAGGACAAGAGGTGATAAAAAAAATCTAGGAAGCTAAAGGCAGGAAATGATTCTGACTCTAGGGCATCTGTATTATTCTGGCCTCTCAGAGTACTTACGCAAAAGGGAAGAACCCCAGGTACAGCCTCTGCCCCATTCCTCCCATGGGGAGAGGGTGTGCATGAAATGCTCTGGGAGGCCTGGTTCAGGGAGAAGTGGACAAAGAAAGAAGACACGGGGGAAGTAGAAGAAGAAAGAAGAACACGAGGAGGCAAAAGAAGAAGTGGAGCTGCAGGAGACATTGAGAGGGAATTGGGGAAACTCTTACAAAATAAATTACTGCAATGACCCCATAGTTCCTAAGACACAAAGCATAGAATTTTCTTATAAGTGAGCTACTGAGCCGGTGATCAAAAAAGAAAGCATTTGGAACAGTATTGGTGGTATAAATGCAGTTTTTCAATCAGCCTAGGGCATCACCATGAGTGGTGGCCACCTGCGAAGGAGCAGATATCTGTTCTTCATTACCTGCTTCATCAAGTCCCATGCTCTAAGCAGATTAAAGGGAAGTTATGTCTTATCTAAGTACCATGAGCAGCAAGTAACAGAGGTCTGCTGGAAGAGGCACAATCACCTGCACCATTGGACATACCTCTACAAGTAAAATCTTCCTGCAGAATGCGATCTCCCCGGCATGAGCAGTTTACCTTCCCATCAGCAGTAAGGAGACACAAGTCTTGACAAATCGAGTTGTTTCTACAAGGGGATAATTCACCTACAGCAGAAAAACATAAAAAGCCATGTTAACTGCAGCAATGCTGAAATAAAACAAATAATGCTAAAGAGATGCATTGATCATACAGCTTTTTATATTAATCAATCACATCTTACAATAAAAAATACAGCACATGCCATGTTCCATTACAGAATACTTACAGCTGTTTGTATCATTTGCCACAGCGATGATGCCCATGGGCTGCTGCGGGATATCACCTCTGAGAAGCTTCAGATCCGAGCCAACATATTTGTTGGCCCTCTGAACCGAACGACGTACCCAGTCTGTCCAAAATATATAGTCCCCATAAACAGCCAGACCAAAGGGATGGACGGGATCAGTCTTCAAAATAGCCTAATAAAGAGAAGGCAAACATGTAAAGATGCAAGTAAGAAGGTGAAAAAATGAGGAGATGCAAAACAATTGTAAAGTTATGAACTTATCAGCGCAAGTTTACTGGAGAGTGCCCTACCAAAACATCTTCAGAAGGCATTAATAAAATAAAAATAAAATATAGGCTGCTTTGATATGATCAATCTAGTTTGCTACCCTTCATTTTCCAAGCAATTACACACCTGCATGGCCTTACTACTGAGAGCAGACTAATAATGTGTAGGGGTATATACTGTGCCCATATCATAAATAGATGAATAGCACCCAAAGACCACTTACATATCTCTCAGAGCCATCATACTCGCATCGCTCAATTTTGTCGAGGGTTGCATCAGAAAAATAAAGCTTTTCTGCCCGATGGTCTATGGCTAGGCCATTGGGAGTTCGGATGTCCTTGTCTATGATGATCACCACATTCCCTCCTGAGAGAGAGGCCCGCATAATACTGGGGTGCTGCTCATTCCAGTTGGTCCAGAACATAAGACTGGAGAAAACAAAAAGATGTTGAAAGAACACTGCAAGCAAAAAAAACACTTGGTGGTCTTCTCTAATCAAGCCTTAAAAACCCACTTGGAAATCAGTGTCTAAAATGTTGTCTTGGATATTGGTATATTATTAGGAAAAAAAGTGGTTTACAGATTTTTTTTAAAAATACATGGTGTCTAAAAGATTTGTACACATTATAGATGTTGGGTTTAGAGGAAAAGCTTTAGCAAACGGCTAAAGCAGAGAGCCTACAGCAGTTACCACCTGAGACCAAGTGAAATAGGAAAATCTCTTACTTTTGACATTCATCCAAAACAAAGGCACGCGGATGATCATCCCCAGACATGGTTACAACGGTCTCTCTTTCAAAGGCTCCGACCTGGCTTTGGTCCACTGTGTGTCTTGTGATGGTGGAAGTTGTATAACTTGTCCAATATAAGGTATCCCAGCCACGGTGATAGGCAAGACCCTCAACTGAGCCCACATCTGTCAGAAGAACAGCAAAGGCAGTACGTTTGGATGAATTTGATTAGCACAACACTATTGACGAAACATAATATTTTAAATAATACTAAGACTGAATTATGTACCGCAACATTTTTCTACAAAACTCAAAGAAAAACTACAACTCATACTATCCACAAATTATATCATGAAGTTTAGTGGCAAAGCAGAGATTCTATGGATATTCTTCTCACTGTGAAGCTTCTCTAGATTGTGAGCAATCAGAAAATATAAAAACTTCCATTAAAACAGGAGGTATCTGAATCTACAGAATTAATCAAGTTTTGCATTGATAAATATAGTCTATAATGTATAAGAAAATCAGAAGCAATGTCTTACTTTCAACTATTGTCTTGCGTCCTGTGCCATCGTGGTTGATCTGCTGGATGTTCCCAAAGTGGATATCACTGTAAAAGATGCGTGTTCCTCCCTTGTCGCTGTCTCTGTAATCGAAGGCCAAAGCTATGACGTTCTTCATGTGCTCCTGGTCTTCAAATGGTTTGACAGGTGCGTTGAGGCTACTCTCATCCGAAAGATGGATGCTTTTTAGGATGGTTCGTTCAGAATACAGCAGGTAGCCATCGTATTCTCTGCAGTCTAACCCATTTTCTGCAAGCATGCCATGAGCACAGGCACATACACGTTGGTCGCCTCCTCGGTACAAGCAGAGCTGTTGACATCCACCATTATTGTTGGCACAGACATTAGTTCCTGTAGGAAGCAAAAGAACAGTTAGGTGGAGGCGAGTACACACAATGGATCTACTTTCTCCACAAAGAGATGCATACTATGGAATGCCTCTAATTTGTAAAGCTACTCTGTGTTGAATTTAAGTTTAAAAAGCTTTCCTTTGTGTGTCAAATGATTAGTTAGCTGGCAAGCAAGAATTTAATTATAGCCTTTTTACCCCAAACCACACAAATCTGTTCTGATGGTTCAAGTTATTTTAAAAGTTAATAAATGGAAAATAAAACCATTTTCTTGTTTCCCGATTGCTGCTTAAAATGTGGATTAACTAAGTAAATATCTGTAAATCAGGGTTTTTTGAATAGTTGGTTGTGCAAAATAAACACTACTCCTAAAAAATGGGCTTTTCTAGTTGATTTAAGTTAGTATCATTTCTGGGGGTTAAAATCACAGGTACTGTTAGAATGAATTTGGGTGAATTATGGATGCGCGTAATACAGTCTGCATTGCATTTACCCTTTTGCCTGTCTTTGTTGAACACTTTGATGTCTTTGAGCTGAACTCCTATCCCGGTTCTCAGTGACACAGATTCAGTGGCGTTGTCCTTGTGTCCTCTCTTGATGGATCCATTTGCGTGAGTTCTGAAAGCCAAAACGAAAAAGGCTTACAATCTCAACTAATACATACCCAAGTAGGCTTGACAGTACATTGTATCTAAAGAGAGGGGGTTTTGTTCCACATTGCCCTTATAAACTTTGTCTACAGTTGTAGCCTCCAGACAGTTATGTGATATGTTGGTTGCATTCCAAACGTCACACTTAAATGATGGTTAATGGTAACGCTAATAAAGTCTGCCTATGCTAGTAAAATCCATTTCGCTATAGACATTAATAATCAGGGGGTTAATCTGGGTGTTTAAGACAGAGACATTTTATTGGTTACCACAAGGCTGTGATAACTGTAGATTAAGCCAATATAACAGACCTAACCACATACAAAATACAATTATACAATGGAAAGCAAACTAAACCCAGAAACACTGTTTTTCAAACTATTTAACCGATACCTGTTCTAATATTTCCGAGCTTAATAAGGGACGATATGAACTAGGTGAGAACAGTTTGGGGAAGACCCTTTTCTATTCCAGCATGACTGTGCCCCAATGCAAAATACAAGGCCCATGAAGAAGACATGGTTGGATGAGTTTGTTGTGGAAGAACTTGACTGACCGCACAGAGCCCCAACCTCAACCCCATCGAACAAACTTTGGGATAAACTGGAACGGGTATTGCGAGCCAGGCCTTCTCATCCAACATTAGTGCCTGACCTCACAAATGCTCTACTATATTAATGGGCAAAAATTCCCACAAACTCTTCAAAAACTTGTGGAAATCCTTCCCAGTAGAGTGGAAGCCGTTATAGCTGCAAAGGGGGGGGGGGGGGGGGGTCAACTACATATTAATGTCTATGCATTTAGAATGCAATTTCATAAAAGTCCCTGTTGGTGTAATGGTCAGATGTCCCAATCATGTTGTTCATATAATGTGTAATAAATATATATACATTTCACATTATATGTGTAATATATAATAAATAATGTAATAAAATGTTCACCAATAAAACATCAGGGTTATATATACCTGTCACTCCAGTAAATATAATCTTCAAAGACAGACACCGAGAACATGTCCATGTTATTGCTGGACAGCACCACCTCCCTGTTGTTCCCGGTTTCCAGATCCATCCTTTCTATTTTATCAGTGCGGGCATCGCACCAGTACAACTTCCCATCCTGCACAAAGAGCAACACAGCATTGTGGACAGAAATCACTGGATACTTTTATTCTGAATTATTTACACCATACAACACAACATGGCACGCTGCCTCCATGCGGTGTGACATACTGTGACTCTCATTTGAAAAAGGTTCAAGGTTATCAGTCTTTTTTCTTCCAGCTGCCGTTATATCATATACCTACAGCTAAAATTAACATTACATACCTTAATAATTAAGGTACAGGTATGTACAACAGTACAACACAAAAGGCTGTCAGAGATCCCAGAATGCATTGCACAAAGACCACTAGCAAACTCATGCGTTATTGTGAGCTGTGCAACTGCAAGTACTGTTTGTTAGGCATTGATTGCGTTCTTATAACACAACTGGGGCAGATCTAGCAAGGCAGAAATTTCACAAACTCACTTGTGGCAAAGTTGGCATCCTATGACAGTGCCACGTTTAAAGCCACTGAGCTCTTCAGTATGACCTATGGTGATGGATCCCTGTGTGCTCAGTTTTATACACATGTCGTAATAAGTGGTTGAAACACCTAATTAGGACAGGTGTCCACATACTTTTGGTTATATAGTGTATTTTGTTATCTGCTTAGAAACAGGGCTCTAATTTTCTGCGATGTTCAGCTCTGGGTATATATCAAATCCTTTGAACAGACGGCAACGCCCCAAAGTTATAGAGGAAATCCTCCCTTGGGAGGTACTGAAGGTGAGAAAAAGATGCTTTTCTGAGTGTGACGTAAATGGGCCTACCTCATAATCTATAGAGATTCCATTAGGCCAACTGATGCTGCTCTCTACCAGGATATATCTCTCGCTACCGTCCAGACGAGACCTCTCAATACGTGGGTGCTGGCCCCATTCTGTCCAAAACAGATACCTGCCAGCAGACAACATACAGTAAGACAGACATGACAAGAAATAATTGACAAAAGTATTTGTGGCAAAGGAAATATTATTGTTAATGGAATGGAAAGCACAAAGACAAAAAGGTTAAGTGTAAAGTTCAGGTAATGCCAGTCTTACCCTTTCTCTGGATGAACAGTGATGGCCCTTGGCTTGTCCAGACCATGAGAGATTACAACATAGCGGAAGGAGCCATTCAAACGGGCAACTTCTATCACATCAAAGCCTTGATCTGTCCAGTAGATGTTACCTGTGGACAGCAAGTAATTAAGAAGTTCAATGCAATCAGAATGGCAGCAATGTAACCAACTGCAGAGTATTCTAAACCACCATTCCAAATTAAATTTTTTCCCCAGAGAACACATGCGTATGCAAAAGTACACCACAATGGTAGAATAACACCTAATTAGGTGTTAGAGTGAGTGTATGTTTTGCGTGTGTGTTACTGCATAGCATAAGAGCGTGCTTAAGTGTTGTATGTGATAGCATATGGTTAGCATGAGTCTATGTGTATAAGTGTATGCTGTTAGTGTGAGTGTGTGTGTATTTCAGTTGGTGGTGGTGGTGGGGGGGGGGGGTTGATACTGCACTCAGGCACCATTAACCCTAGGTTCACCCCTGCATTATACTGGTGATTGTATCCATAGAGTACCTGCTATCCAATCTACAGCAATGCCCTCCACTCTGCCGATGCCATTTGTAATCACATCTTCACGCCAGGTCTGGTCACGCTTGGCTCGGCTGATGGTGCTCAGCCCCATGTCTACCCAGTAGATTGTATCATTTTCTGTAAAAAGAAAAAAAAGAAAAATCTAAGAATCCTCTTCCCTCCACTTACGTTATCGCTAGATGAAATCAAAGATATCACTAGCTCACATAAGATGTATTAAAATGACTTGGTTAATATTCACGCATTTTAAAATAATCAATTTATGTGGCAAACAATTAGTGACAAGTATGCATTCCTTGTGGTTAAAACATGGGTTTAACTAAGGCTATAAAATATAAACCATTACACGTGTAAAATGGAAAGTCAATGTATTATATG